>MU120966.1:93519-103834 GCA_014904835.1 Paxillus ammoniavirescens | reverse complement strand
AATGTTCGTGAGACCCAAGTTTGTCTCTCGTGTGCTTCACTGACCACGGTACAGATCTACAACCCCCCGATCACATACACCTTCCCCGGGCCACCAGTTGCCACGTTCGTTCCAGGCAGTCCCGTTCCCGGCGTCAAGCGTCACTCGAAGGCCATGATGCAAAAGCGCCGCCTCGGCAATTCACACTAAACATGCTCCACGACTCTGAGTTTTTTTTTTCTTCCTAAATATTTTAAACAATATATAAGTTATTCAGCTTGATGCTCAGTGCGGTTCCACCCTTCCAAGCTATGAGGGGACGAGGCCCAGTGCTACTGCTTAAGTACGTGTGTGTATGTATATTAGTGCTCTCATGTCGAGGTGATTGTGTGTTTCTCGAGGCTGAAGCGCTGAAACCCCGGAGCCGGGGCTGGTGCACCTCTCAGTAAAGCGCTATTAGATTCGTGTTGTACATACTCGTGTTATCGTGACTATACCCGTTGTCAAATTGTCGTACCGATATGCTCATCGTTCTCTACAACCAGTGGAATGTGTGATGGCTCTTTTCGTTGGGCTATTTACCTTGTTCGTCGACGTCACATCGCCAACTTGAATCAGTGTCTGGTATCTGAGTCCTTGTGCTGTGGTGTATGCGGTCGTGTTCAAAGATGCAGGGGAATTGTGGATGGAGGGGGAATCAGAGAAAATTCCTCGAGATGTTCTGGGTCTTCAAGTTGTTGGCCGTGGCCACGGACATCGTTTTCACTTTGAATATCAATGAATGTTCATGACATCCCAACATATGTTCGTCAGGTAGGTGCAGACGTGTAGACTCTTCTCCGCCCACGGTACTTTGGTTTAAAGTTAATATGTATTACCGATCAACGTCCTGCTGCAGAGCTCAGAACGTCTGGTACAAAGGTCCCGAAGTTCGAACGCAGCAGACGCCAGCTGGATAGTTGAAGAGTCAAGATCCTAAAGCAATGGATTTACAAGCTCGAGGAAATTGAAAGTCATGCCAGTGGGTTGAAATATCTACCCCGAACCATTACTAAAAGCTCGTCAGTTGTTCTTGGCCTACAAAAGTCGGGAGACGCACGGCACATATGCATACTGGCAGTCATAGTTCCGGGCAATGACCATGCCAGTGGAGTGGCTTGGAAGAGCTAGCATGAGGGGACACTGCAGTCACTGGGACTGTGGAAGCTACCATAGCTCCACTTGGTAGGATACATGCATGGCTGAAACATGAACGCTTCAACAAACAAGTTAGTGATGAGAAAGAGCTATATATCACATTCCACTCGTTGAAGAAAGGGATGACTGTATTGCATTGGTACAACATATAATTTCGATAGCATGCGAGTATATAAACTATTAATCCGACAGCAGAGGTGAGCACCAGGCTAGCCTTCTGTGCTTTAGCCTCAAGCCAAAGACATACAATGATCTCAGCACCCCACCTAGAGGTGCACATAAGCGGTGAGTATTAAACCCCCGGCCGTAACGAAGGTAAAACCGCAAGAGCACCAGGCCCATTAGCTTGCGGTGTTTAGATATGAGACGGGCCCGAAAAGCCATTTCCAACGAATTCGTCAAAATCGTGACCAACATCATGTTTAATGTGAACTCCCGAGGCGGCGCTTGTGCATCCTCGACTTCGAGGAACCGTTGACGTTGGTTTGTGCTCCATCTGAGGTCAGCGATCGCTTGCGACGGCATGTGGAACCTGAACCTCCGCTGGTGGGTGTGGGTGTAGGCGTTGAAGAGGCGGAGGATGGGGGAGGAGAGCCTCCAACGTTGACGGGAGAAGAGGGAGTGGGACTGTGAGTGGAGGGTGCAGAGGATGGAGTTGGCGAAGAAGATGGCGAAGAAGATGGCGAAGAAGATGGCGAAGAAGATGGCGAAGAAGATGGCGAAGGGGACGATCCAGATCCAGAGCCCGAGGAGCTAGAGCCGCCTGAAACGAACGCGGCAACTGGTGGCCCGGGGAAGGTGTATGTGATCGGGGGGTTGTAGATCTGTACTGTGGTCAGTAAAGCACACGAGACAAACTTGGGTCTCACGAACATTCGGAGTCAGGATACCGGGGTCGGTGTCCGTATAACCACCCGGAAATGTGACTTCTTCACTGCTCGTAGGCGCCCCTGTCTGAGAGCCTCCGACACTTAGCTGAATGCAGGCGGGGTAAAATTCAGCACCCCCAAGGGTCGTTGCGAGGTGGAGGGCAATGATTTCGGATCGGAGCAAATAGTTGCCTGGAGCAAGAGTGCTGGGGATGGTAACGGTGGCCGGCGACCCAGATTCTGTCGGTTATGCGTCAGGACAGTCAATGAAAGAGGAGCGGCGATAAGAGCCTCACGGAGCTGTGCTTGGTACCATGTCTGGTCGTTTGATTCAAGGCCGAGCTCAGCAATCTTGAACCACTCAGCATTGGCAGAGTTGTATGACGCGCATGATCCATCGCACTTGGCCATGTAATGCATGATCGGACCAGTGTCATGGGGCCACTAAGCGAGTGCCAAAGTATGTGAGAAATCAAGACTATACGCTTGCAGGAAGGTTACTTACAGGGGAGGTGCCACTTGTGCCGCCAGACCAGAGGACCTCGACCGTGCTGCCTGGATTGGCGTTGGCAACGTCCTTGGCAAGTTGGGCACCCGCGCCACAGTTGATATCTGGGTTGGTGGCGCCCTTAACGGGACTGTTAGTGTTGACTTGACGAATTACAGAGTCGACAGTGGGGGTGGTTCCGACAGGGTTGCCTTTGTAGACGGTCCCGTCAATGGTGACTTGGGCAACGTAACCGTGGGCCGAAACGAGAGTCGGAAGGAGAAGAGAAAGGACTGCGAAAGCGATCATGATGGGATCCTTGATTGGTGAAGAATACAAGTTGGATAAACCCGCTCAGCGAGAAGTGAAGTCTTCAGCAAGGCCGAGAGACAAGAAGGATAGTGAAGAACCCGAGAGGAGTCAAAAGGAGGGTCACGAATGTCAAAGAACGGACAGCCTGGAAGGAGGTTAAGTATGAGGGAAAGAGAAGGAAGGGGGAACAAAGGATGGGGAGTGCATTGTGCCCATCATTGTTACTGGATATTTTCAAGTTTCATTTCGGTAGAATAGGACTAATAGGACCCGTGGTGGAGCTTAATTATCTTAATAGGTATTGTCCTTTGTTTTTTATTGTTCGCCGGAACAACCACCTCCAACTTACGGCATGGAACTAGGAAACGTGCGAAACAAATGCTAACTGGTCCGGGCGTCGGAGAGGCGATGGAATTTCCTAGGCTTGATGTCACCGCCGCTCACCAATACTGGATCGCGCTTTGATGATCAGCTGCATGCATGAGCCTTGACTTGCATCGTGCAGGTCGTCTCCGTACAGCGCGATCGACAGTGTCATTCCAGTCAAGTGTTCGCCGCAAGAAAGCAATTATGTACTGTACCAGTGACTGATGCGGTAAGTAGATCTGCCGAATCACTGACTGTGGCAAACTTGCGACTTATTTCGCTCTGGCGTACTGCAGGTCACTCACCAGCGCAATGTTCGAGCTTGCAAATTTGAGATAAAGGTGGCCCCAAATATTCATGTGTAGCGACCTTCGCGACAGTTTGGCTTTGTGCTGGTTTCGCCAAACTGACTCGACTACTCAACACTATGCTTTATTTTCCGCGTTTGATGAAAAATGAAGGCCTGCTTCGCTGCGATAATGCCCACGGCATTCAGCTCATAACATGTGTAGTATCCAAGTCCACGTATCCCGTCATGCCATCGGACCTTGAAGCCCTCGTCCCAATGCCTCGTGGCTCACACGATGTGTGTGGAACTTACCCCTAGGAAACCCGAGATGAAGGCAACGCAGCCAGCGCCAAGTCACCAATCAGGTGCGGCTCGATGTACCCGCTGCTATTATGATCGTGCTTCTTTTCCATTGCGTCTTTTTGCAGCTTGCCGCGCTGTGTGGTATCCGTCCCATATCCATGTGTAAGACGCTGCTAGTCCGCCTACAAGTGGATCCGTCTTTCCGTTGCTCATTTGTCTGGAGATTCTCTGGTTCTCGCTCACTGCGTTTATCTGTCTTTGACCGCCGGTCTCCACCCTTTTTATTCCTTCATTTTGTCTAACCGGCCTGTTGAGCGGGCACCTCTTCGGTCTCTGATTAGATATACTCAACATCTCTTTCGACGCATTGACAAATCTATGATGATCCACCTTCTCCTCGACTTCTCCTTGGCCGCTCTACTGCCCGTTCTCGTCTCAGCGCACGGATATGTCGGGTCGGTGACCATCGATGGAACATCGTATCCTGGAAATGAGCCCGGTGGTACTACGAACCCAAGTATCATCAGACAGGTCAGTCCTAGTGCTTCAATCAATCTCTTTCCTGTTGCCCACTGTCCGACTTCTGACACCGGTCTCCGTTGAACAGGTGTCAACGATCGACCCTGTCAAAGGCGCCACCAACCCATCTCTGAATTGTGGCATGAATGCGACCCTAGCTGCGGATGTTGCGAATGCCAATCCAGGAAGCCAGATTCAGGTCCACTGGGTGGGCGGGTCTACTGGTGACTCAGAGGTAAGTGACTTTCTTTCTTTGTCGTGTCCTCCAGTCGGTGTGCCTTTGCAGATGACAAACGAAAAGTTGACATCTGTTATAGTGGCCTCACAACGTCGGACCCATTATGCATTACATGACGAAGTGCAACGGCCCTTGCTCTTCCTATGATTCCACAAACGCGGAGTGGTTCAAGATCTCTGAGCTCGGCCTCCAACCTGACGACACAACCTGGTACCAGGCCAACATCAGTACGTGATTCAATATGATTCATGAATCTCTCCGAATCATGTCCTCACGTTCGATTGTGATCCTTCGTGTGCCCAGTGGCTGGTCAACCCGCGACCGTGACCATCCCCCCAACCATCGCCCCTGGTAGTTTTCTCCTCCGCTCTGAGCTCATCTCCCTCCAGCTCGCTGTGTCCGTTGGCGGCGCCGAGTTCTACCCGGCTTGCATCCAACTTAACATTGGCGGTTCAGGTACCGGTGCAGCGACGAGCAGCGAAGAGTGTACCTTCCCAGGGTGTTACACGGATGATGAGCCTGGAATTTATGACCCTAACGTGAGCCTCCTGTCCGTAGCTTCATTGCGAATGCTGAGCTTGGGCGATAGATTTACAACCCACCTTTGACCTACACATTTCCTGGCCCCCCTGTCGCTGCTTTTGTCGGTGGAAATGCGAGTGCAGGTGGTAGCCAACCCTCTGGGTCTGGATCTGGGTCTTCCAGTACGCCAACATCTGGATCTTCACCTACGCCCACATCAAGTGGTATGTCTTCTTTCCTTTCTTCACATTCCCTTTTCCCGTCCGACATTTTGTCGTGCCTTTCCTTACCGATTGTCGCAGTGTCCGCTAACTCTGCTTCTCATTCTGCCTCCCCCTCTGCATCTCCGTCGACTACTCCAACAACCTTGTCTGCAACTCCCTCGCCTACCGGCAATTTGACTGGTTCTAATCTAGGGAGCACGATGTGCTATCTAACGGCACGTTCCACCGACGAGGAGTCACTCGCCAAGCGCGGAAACGTAAAGAGAAGGGCGCACAAGCATCGACTAGTTCGACGCCCTAACTGAGGCGCATTCAAGTCACTTTCGACGCGTACAATCAGAACCAACCCTTGTAGCGGAAGGTGGAGGGATGTGATTGTGGCACAGCCCTCTGGCCGTATAGATGGACAACTGAATTGAATATTGTCGTTGCATTGGGCAGGCCGCTCAGGTCGGCACCATCCTTGTTTACGACGTATCGCGCAGGTCGCGCTAAGGTCCTGCTACACACTCTCTTGATACTTCCGCTTCGTTTTCCCGGTCACAGTTCAGTAACCGCAAGGGTCTTTCTCTCATTCTTTTACTCCGCCTCTCCTCTCTTCTTTTGGCACTTCACTTTCACTTCCGCTCACTCATCCCACTCGGCGTGCTCTTTACCCCCTCTGTGCGTCTCTGTATCACTAATCTCGCGCTAGCCTTAGTCGTAGCATGTGCTTTTGTAATGTTGTATCATTATGAAGCTTTCGGCGCTGATAGGGCTCTGCCATCCACTATCATCTTTTGATAGTAGTATGTATGTTCATTGTTTCAGCTGATGCTATGGTTCAATGATACTAGTCTGGTGACCATCCCGGGGAGGGCTTGATAACAAGCCATGCATCAGTGAACATGCATTTTTGATGAATGTGGTGATCTGTGCGAACTTACTTGACCCGCTATTAACCCTTGTGCGATTCGTCGATCTCGATCAACACACACGGTTGTTGTGATGTTCCGGGGGGCGCATTCTTGCAATTGCGGCCTGCATGCATGTACAACTCGAAAGAGTGCTAGCGACATTCTTGTCATTCGGTGTATATGGCACTGCAGTGTCCGCCAATCAGCCAATCTGATAGATCAGAAGCGACGACTATGGGTTTTAGGGTGATTGAGAAACATTACGAATCCTGTCCTCAACGATCATGTATGATACTGACAGAAGCGGAGGCTACCGACTGGCTAGAAAGAATCGTAGGGAGCTCCTGCAGGCTGCAAGCTATCGACATGCTGGTATCACCTTGCGCTGATTGAAGATCGTCTATTCTTGAGTGTGCCTCACCTCCCGCAGCTGGTCTGCTTGAACTGTTCATCGATCCAGCCGGGTGGCTAATAAGGCACTGAAAAGCGAGGCTTGTGCCTGCTCGCAAGGAACAGCACTCGCATACATGGCTCGTGGATTACAGATAGTTCATATAATGCAAAGATATGATATTGTGGTGATCACACCACTGCCATGAGGCGTCCTCGAGGTTCGCATCAGCATCAGTGGAATTGTATGATTTAGGCTCTCTACATGTGATGCCCTCCCTATATCGAGCGCGAGCAATTCCACGCGTTGGAAACGATGATAATGAGAATGTCCCCTGTGCAGACGAGTTGAGGCGCGTTGCGTGAATTTCGACTTGGTTTTGAGGATAGTCGAGAACGTTGATCTTATCTTATCTAAAATAAATACCTCCGTCAAAGCAACCGTCAAGTTTTTATTGTTCCATTGTTGATCAAAACTAGGATCCGTTCGCGGATGGCTCGCCACACTAGGGGACCACGACATTCCCAATGCACGTTTATGATCCGATACATGAAAGCTCAGCGAAAGAAAAGCAAGGTACAAAAACCTCGCCGTAGCCTCGTGAAGAAGCTTAAAGTTACCCCGCCTTGTCTCCGTTTTCTCGTACAGATACTTCACGCGAGGCCCTACTCTCGCGCTGTGCGCAAACGTTACCCTTCTGCTCGCTGTGTGAAAGTTCCTATATCTTTATAACCCTACATTCTCTCATTCCCGCTCGCTAACCCTTATCCTCGCTTGTTTTCATTCACTCAGACCACCATGCATGGCCAACTACCCGTTTGCCTTGCCTCGTTGTCCCTAGCACTTCTTGCACTGCTACCACAGGTGCAAGCACATGGTTACGTCGCCCAAGTGGCCATCGACGGCAAAGTCTACATCGGAAATGTACCCAACGCTCAGCCTACGCCGTCCATAGTTCGCCAAATAAATGATGTTTCACCCGTCAAGGGCGCTTCCAATCCGTACTTGAACTGCGGTCAGGACGCACAAAATGCTGCCCTCGTCGCAAATGCAAACCCTGGCAGTCAACTCAACTTTTGGTGGAAGGGCGGTGATGGTAGCGACGTAAGTCGTGTTTTAATATCCGTGCAAAACCCTGATCCATCAACGGTGCGTAGTGGCCGCACAACATCGGTCCTATCATGTCCTACATGGCATCGTGCGGAAGCACCACATGCGACCAGTACAACTCCACCAATGCCGAGTGGTTCAAGATCGAGGAAACTGGTCTCGAGCCTGGTAACATAACCTGGTACCAGCAAAATATCAGTACGCTCGCTCTAAGTTGTTCGTGTCCTCCACGTGTTTATGTATCTATTCATCAGTGAATGGTGGCCCATCAAACGTCACGATTCCCTCCACTCTCAAACCCGGACAATATCTCATTCGCCATGAGATAATAGCGTTACATCTCGCCAATGAGCTGGGCGGTGCAGAATTTTACCCATCTTGCACGCAGGTAAGGCCCCATCTCTGCACATCATCCGACAGACTGTAAAACGTGTCTCGTCATACAGCTCGACATCGGGGGCTCGCAAGTTGGCATCGCTTCGGCGAGCGAGGAGGTGACATTCCCTGGGGGCTACTCGGACAATGATCCAGGCATCTACGACCCCAACATCTTCGATACGCCCATTCAGTACATCTTTCCTGGCCCTCCTGTCGCCTCATTCATCTCTAGCACCTCGAGCTCGGGTTCAACCTCCGGTTCGGGGCCTTCCTCAATCTCGGGATCCACAGGCTCTGCGCCTACACCAGGCTCACCATCACCGACAACTACCACGACGGGCTCTGCATTGTGCCAACTTCGCCAACAAACGTTCGCGGTGCAAAAGCCGAGAAGTTTATCTCGCACCATGGCTGCGTGGATCAAGTCTCTGGGGTCATGAGGCGTGGACTGGCAACACGACTCGAACGAACGAAGGTGGCATAGGGTGCTAGGACAGCGAGGATATAGTATTGGATAAGGCTACGTCGATGAGGTAGAGGTGATTTGCTGTACGTTATGCCCCTTGGGGGGTTTTGTGTCTTATGATTACGACGCGGAGGTCTCTCGCGGAGCGGGGGTGCTATTGGGAACTTGAACCACTGATCTCCCCCCACTAGTGCTTCAAGCCGGAGGCTGAGCTGCTGGGAAAAGCCATTCACGACAATTTCGGCCTTTTCCTGGTCTTTTCCTGGTGATCTTGCTCGAACGTGATACGACGGCCATGGGTTATTCGCTGCAACGAAAATACTTCTTCGCCACGTCCATGGATGCATTCTAACCAGGATCTTTTCGAGATACGTGCCTACATTGGTTCAGTCGTCTACTGATTCCATCGTCGAATCATGCATACCGAATGCTGTGTTTGCAACACCTAGCAAATCGAGCAGGCAATATGGGTCCTCCCTTGTCTCGTAGATCGCGTACGCGAGTTGTTGATACAGAAGTAAAGTCGAGTTGTCGCGAATGTGCACGTTGATGTGACCGAGGGGAGCGTCGAGAGTTGTATTGCTCCGAGTGCAGCGCTGACAATAGCGTGGGTGTACCAGTCGCACCATATCACCCCCGCGCCATAGGAAGATGCCTAGCGTAGCATTTTCGCCCGTCAGGCGCGACAAGGGGAAGTATACTGTCGACGTAGTTGCGTTGGGAGTAGGTACAGGATTGACTTGTACGTCATTCCTAGTTAGCTACTGTCTATCGATGGCGAATAACTCGAGTTCGTTAGGTAGCACTGACGGGAGCACAACCGTGGAAGCGTTGGGGACGAGCCTGTGCTTCATACAGTCAAGTCAGCTGTCGTGTCGTGTCCTTATTGAATACGTCACGTATCCAGTCCGGGAGGGGTGTGTAACAGACAACGATAAGGCCTGCCATACATGAGGCATTCGCGACGCTGGGCCTGCGGTATGTTTCTGTGGAATGGGATGTTATGGTTCCTGTAGAATGGCGTGAGCGCAAGGAGCTGCATCCGATGATTGCGCGGCGCTTCCTCCGTATTGTCACCTGGAGGTAAATCATAAGTCTTTTCTAGAGGGCCCGTATGCAGGGAGATAAACCTACGTAAACCACACGTATCCGCGGCGAATGGAGATCTGATAAATCTGGATTTGCAGAATCCCTTGATAGATGAGATACATGTGACTGTAGTTGTCACCGAGCTGCGAAAATTGGTTCATCCTTAGGAGAGAGATCATCAACCTACTCACCTCACCCCCGTTCTGCTATCTCACCCTCGGTCATTGAATTACACTTGCAGATGTGTAACACCTGCCAGGGGTAACCTCGCTTCATTCATGTCAAGCGATAGGTTGGAGAAACCTACTCCGAGCTGACTCCAGTTCCCAAGAGCCTCTGCCCAGAACGATTGCACATTTTCACGGAACCAGTTTGGAAGTACAAGGGTTTTCGGCTCGGAAATCAGGGGGCTTTTAGGATTTTGACACGTACACTATACCCTGGCCGAACTTCATCGATGTATAAAGAACCGTCGAGATTCTTGAGTCGAACATCTTTTCAGAGGGATCAGACGATGTCACCACTACGGGCGATATGTGCGCAAGACTCACTGTGCCACGACTTTGGTAAAAGGGAAGTAGCACTTAGCTTGGACGATGGGCTTTTACTCACAATGCTGAAAATTTACAAACCTGTATAACATGCAATTAGATAAACTACCGGGCTTAGTCGGGAGGGAA
>MU120966.1:65086-93334 GCA_014904835.1 Paxillus ammoniavirescens | reverse complement strand
TGGACGATGGGCTTTTACTCACAATGCTGAAAATTTACAAACCTGTATAACATGCAATTAGATAAACTACCGGGCTTAGTCGGGAGGGAAGCTCACAGGGTTCGTCGTGAAATTTCGGTGGCGTGGTACAGGTTAACGTCGGCCCACAACAATAATCGCACCAAGTCTGCGAACCTTCCAGCGGAATATTTGTGACGTGTACTTGTACGACTGCCTATCTCACTTCGCCCACTGTGTGATAACGTCCGCTGGGTACGTCGCGAGAAGAAGTAGAATTCCGAGATCCCACCGATCATTCGGTACTCGATGGACGATACTTCGGGATCAGGAATTTGAAGAAACATGCTTTAACTTGGGGCCTGTGGGTGGCACCTCGAGTTAGGGCACGTCTCAGCAGCGATAATGATGGGAGGATGTCGAGCGTTGGTGGCCTTGTGGGAGGGGCCGCCTGCGGTGGTCTGTGTACACGGGTGCGCGCATATGATACATTGATCCTTGAATCAACGTCACAGGGGTAGACAGACGCATCATGTTATTACCTGTTTTGGTGTTTTGGTCAACATAGTGAAGCCACTTGAATGCATCTCCGAGTCGATCTCCCGGGCCAAGTACTTCGCATCATTGTAGTGCGGACTGGCCACCATGTGGTCCAGACTGGAACTCGACGTGTTGGTTGTTTTTTGCCAGCCTATTCCCAGTGTCCGGGTTGTGTGCATAACTGAGCGCAACGTTGACTGATAGTACTCATCCAAATCAAACACAACACATCGAAAAACCGTATCGTGACCACATTGACAGCAACGATTCAGTTATACAGTGATACAACTCATTCAAGTTCTCAAAGTGGCGCAACAACATCATAGAGGTTTCTGCGTGACTTAACAATTCCACCATGGTATACGACAACACAAACAATCTATGATGCGTGCATGCAAGCCGTCGTCTCATACATTAAATGCGGGGTATGTGTGACAATAAATCTATTATCAGAGTTCGTACATAAGCGACCGTCAGTTCTATCCAGTAATATTGGGGGAAAAAACTCACAAAATTAGAGAGACAGGCCGAGCAGAGCTGCGAAGTCGTCCAATTCAAGGACGGAGAGGACACCAACGATGGGGGCCAGGAGGGGAACAAGAGAAGCAACGATGCCACCAACGAGGGTAACAACGATCTCCAACAGCTCAGTGATGGTGCAGCCGAGGTCAGTGAGGATGGGGAGGACCTCACTCCTGACCTCGCCTAAGACAACCTTAAGGACGGCGCCTAGGGCAGTGAAGATAATCTGTTGCCGGACAGTTAATAAATTCATCCCGAGGGGTTGCACTACATGGACGTACGCAGAGATCAGCGCCAATGATCTTGGCGAGTTCAGTGACGGTCAAAGTAACCTCGCCCTCGACAGGAGCGAGGATAATGCTAACTTCCTGGCCAACGAGAGCCTGGAGCTGAGGAATGGCAGCGACAAGGGAGGATTTGATCGACGCAACAATGGGCGTGATGATGGCGACAGTAGCATTCTCAGGGACGAGGTAAGCTGTCAGAGTGCGTTAGACCTCATGCAGCAGGAGTTCCAAGAGTATCCATACTAAGCTGTTCAGTGTAAGGAGTAATCTCAATCATAACGTTGTTGAAAATGACGGCAACAGAGGGAGAGTCTTCACGGGTGTTCAAGGTGGTGACCTTGGACTCGATGCTCTTAACGGCGTCGCTTACGACGGTGTCGGCAGCACGGAGGTTAAGACCAGTGCTAGGGACGCCAGAGAGTTCAGGAGTAGACAAGGCATCTCCAAGGTTGACCCCAGAAGGGATGATGGGAGCTGCGTTGGTGAAAACGCTTAAAGCGGCGGTGAAGAGGATGCTGAGCGTGCTGAAGGAGTGCATTTTGAAAAGATCGTGGGATGTCTGGTGAGACGACGGGGTGAAAGGCGAGAGTAGCTGGATAACGAAGACAAGAAGTCGATGGCCATGTTTTCCCAAGTTGTGTGGATTTTATATCCGCGCTACGTAGAGTTCAAAGCAGCTGCCATCGCAGTGACATGATGATTTTCTGTCTTGCCTGAATTCCAACCTTCCAAATAAGAGATAGTGACGAGAATCAATATATGAGGGAAGCACACTTTTACTTACTTTGGTGAAAGGGTTCGGTTCGAGCCACACGGTGTGGAGCGGGAGAGTGCATTACTCCCGTCGCGTCGCAACCGCTTGAGGTCACTGATAGGACTGATCACTGACCCGATGATCCCTTGGCAGGTCACTGGTGCTGTCCTAGCAACTGATAAACCATCTTTAGTATGAAAGTGGAGTGCAGTCCTCTGCATTCGCAGGCATTCGCTCAGCTGCAGCTTGGCAAGCACTACTTCAGTCATGTTGGTCACGGCGTCTGAATGAGATCTCTTTGATCGTCGGACCATGGCTATTGACACAATGATCGAGCGAGCTCATTTGGTGCTTGACATTTTCCTGATATGTTGCGACATCTGGTACTCATCTGGTACACACTGGCTAAAAGAAGCTAAAAACATACCTCTGAGTTGGAGCAACCGTGAGAGCCGTGAGAGTCCTATCAATTCGGCTGAAATTTGAGCCAAGTTCTGAATCAGAGGCGGGTGTCTGAAGTAAGAGGTGCAACGGGTGAGTTGAGGGGATAGTGGTATCATACTACTGGTATGGGCATCGAGCAGTGACGGGCGTTGACGGGTTGATCATGACAGTCTCTGTCACCCCCACTATCCTGTGAACTGGAACCCCAAGCCTGGACAAGACAGTTATTGGAGTTATCAACCATTATAAAATGCAAAAAACGTACATCATAGTTTGACAAGAACAAGAACGAGGGCACCTCGATGATACCGAACTATGGTCACCTGAAGTTGGTCTATTCTGAGCAGCAGACCATGAGAATCAACGACTCGGTGCTCCATCCGGATCGGCTTGTGGGACTGCCTGAGGCTGCATCGTCATGAGAGCCTTCGATCAATTCGCAATATCAATGTACGTCGTGCCAGACAGCGTCAGTTGCATCGACAGGATGATAGCCGATGCCCAACAGTGACAGACTGAGGAGGATGGCTTTGATAAACATGGACAAACACACATGGCACACTATCGTTCTGAGTCCGAAAGCACTAGTACTGCCAGTCGTGGCACCTGATACCGTTGACCAAGCTGAGTTATGTCAAAGTATATCCCATCACTGGAAAGCTTCGCAAAGGTACGCAGGCTCACCCGTCCTGGTGTTTGAAAAATAACCAGGCTGACCTGCAATCATACCTAAAGGGAGTCGCCGCCACCACGGCGGGTCTGGCTACCATAGGTATGTTCCATGCGGCCTCCTAAGCTTCACTGGCAGGTGACATCCTCCATTCATTGTAGGATGCGGTTTACTTTACTACGGTCAAAACTATCTCATATACCCATCCGCCTTTCCTCCTGGCTCGCGTACAGGTAAGATTGATTGCTCATCACACATTTCACGACTTCAATCATTCCATTTGTCCTAGAGGTTGATGTGCCAAGCAAATACGGACTTTTGTACGAGGATCTGGAGTTGCGCACCGAGGATGGTTTCGTCTTGCGCTCCTATTTGCTCATGCAGCGAAGAGAAATATCCCATACGCATGCTATGCACGTGGACTGGCATGAGGGACAGTCCAACGAAGACGTACGTCGGCCTCTATTTCTTGCATTCAAATTTGGACGTGAATATCAACATCGCATAGTTTGCTGCAACACGACCTACCGTCATAATGTTCCACGGCAACGGCGGTAATCATGGCCACCGGATACCTTTGGCTAGAATATTTTTCGTCAAGATGCGCTGTAACGTACTCATGCTCTCATACCGAGGGTGCGTATCCATGGTGATCCATGCGAGGGACTCCCTTTTTCTGATTGCGTTACACACGTGAATAGTTATGGGCATTCCGAGGGCACGCCGTCAGAGGCTGGTAAGACACGCGCTTGCCTTCATGGCGTGCAGAGACTAACCTGGGCTCACTTTACTTTTCCCAGGGCTATGCATAGATGCGCAAACTGCACTCGACTATATCACGTCCCATGCTTATCTACAGAAAACACGCATCGTGATTATCTTTCCTAATTTCGTGTTTCGATTGAAGTAATGATCCCACTACCAGGTCCTGTACGGGCAATCAATCGGCGGGGCAGTGGCCATCCATCTTGCTAGTCGTAATCCGACGAAGGTCCGCTCTTTCATCCATTTTTAATGCGGTTGAAACTGATGCTGTTTGTTGTTGGACAGATTGCCGGGCTCATTCTTGAGAACACTTTCACAAATCTTCCACGGCTCGTTCCCCATGCTCTTCCCATTCTTTCCCCACTGTCGTTCTTGTGTCACCAGAAATGGGACTCTGCGTCAAAGATACCGCTCATCCCAAAGAGTACGCCCATTCTAATGTTGAGTGGTATCAAAGACGAGGTTGTACCCCATGAGCACATGCAAGAGCTTTGGGAGATCGTCTCTCGACGACAAGGTGCTAAGGCAAAAGGTGACGGTGAGAACAGGGCAGATGTATCGGAAATTGGAAGCGGCAGATCAAAGTTTGTTGAATTCCCTGATGGAGCCCACAGTACGTAGCCTCAGGTTTTTCTTCGTCCAATCAGGTCGCTAATTTTATTGCATTTTTAGATGATACCTGTGCCCAAGATGGGTATTGGACCGCAGTCGCCAACTTTGTGGCGAGTCTTTCACGACCCACGAGCTGATAGCCACCTCTCCAGATGCTCCTCTTTCCTTCACTCTTCGTGATTCCGATGTCTGTTGTATCATGTCACCGTCGCACTCTTTCACATTCCATTACTATCCTCTTTGTGTAATACTATCCCTCGCATGAGTTCGGATCATATTTCTATATCCATTTATTAACCGAGTACAGGATAGAAGGATGACAGACAGCAACTAAAAGCAAGTGGACTCGAGAATAACACACGCAACATGCTACCCCTCATACCGATATGCCACCATAGCTTCTATCCGATGCACATCCGTGCTGAAGCTACGTAACTTCACCTGCTGGCTCTTGCTCGCCTCAATGGCAAGCGGGTCCGTGTCTACCCATTCGTCAGCAGGCACGTCAGCGGAGTCATGGGTATAAGCCAAGATGTTGAAGACCGTAGGGTCATCGATGATTGGGAGGAAAGTGACCGTGGACACGATTTGTTTCAGGATGTACCGGATTTCGGCTTGGATCTCGGACTCAGGTTTAGGGGGTGACCTGCAAGCGTGAGTATAACAGGCGAACTGGAGGTATGTGGAGGACAAACATACGGTGCTGTGGAGTCTGCGGGGGGTTCGACGAGGTTGACATCGAATACCCATCGCTCAAGTGGTAACCGGGTATCCTTGGAAATGATAGCGAGGACCAGCTGCGTGACGGACCCGGTCAATAGCCACTCTGCATGTGGGTAAGTTGCCGTTCAAGCGTCTTATCCATTCCCACTTACTGTTCACTTGCTTCAAAATTCTTGTGCGGAGTCAGTCACCGCACATTCGGTCAGGGTGTCATGCATACCTGTCAAGGTAGTTCTCCAGCGCGAGGTCCTGAGTGACGAGGACAGTTTGACCATATTTCTTTACCATGTGGAAATCGTCTGACGGGTATACACCCCGCTGGAACAGAATCCTGACACAAACCATGAGCGACCACTGTCATACTTTCATTGGTGGCATGCACGAACGTGTTAGCAGCATATTTGAAGAACTCAGTGACGAGGTTCGTTGATCCCTTAAGAGTGATAGCCTGACGAGTCGGTGCTTGCGAGGTGGCCATTTCTGTTGAGGAGTACGTGCAAGTTGTGCGAGTCGATGTTAGACTTTATAAAACTCCGACTCGTCGAACCCACCGAACGTTGTTGTTGGACGCGAGTTGATCACGTGGTGTTGTTTATTTCTGAAGCTATTGCCAAACAACGCTAAGACCCCAGGCGCAGCCATCGTGATCGTGAGGTCCTCGTGGAAGCATGGCGGACCACATGGTACCAATCGCTGATGGGAAATGTAAGATGGAATAGATAGCAGATTTCCCATGTTCGTTCTATCTTCATCTATCTGAGCTCTACAGACTTTGAACAGAAGGCACTTTAATCTATACAATGGCTGCCCAAGTCCCAGTCGGAGATCCGACAACGCAATCCAATTACTTGGACATCGCTACTGAGAATGTGGCTCTCAACTGGACGATCGATTTCGAGAAAAAGCGTATCCATGGGTCAGCGACACATGAATTGGTGGCTAGAGTAGAGGTCTCAGAGGTGATGTGCGTCGTTGCTTCTGATAAGTTGTCCTCACCCGGAACGAGATCTGACACGAGGTCTGTGGATTGATAGCTTCGACACGTATGCCTTGGACATTGAGTCAGTCGAAGTGAATGGAAGGGAAACAAAGGTTAGCGGTTGCAATCGCACTCTCTGATTGAGGTTGAAGTTTCTCCCTGTGATCATGATCATGATCATGATGCGTCATGAATGCAGTTTCAACTGGAATCCGAGCACGAAGTCATGGGATCTGCGCTCCGTATTCCGCTTCCACCAACTCGCGCTAATAAAAGGGTAAAAATCAAGATCGCGTACAAGACGACAGAAAGGTGTCCTGCCTTACAGTGGCTTGCAAAGGAGTATGTCGTCTGTCAGTACTGTATAGCCAGTCGGGTATCCACTTAGTGTCCCGTTTGTCGTGAATCGTGACATAGACAGACCCAAGGGAAGACCTTCCCCTTCTTGTTCAGTCAATGCCAACCGATCTACGCACGAGCTATCGCCCCCTTGCAAGGTATAGTCAATGTCGTCCCTCGACGCGATTACTACTGAAACAGCACCTACAGATACTCCGTCTGTGAAGCTGGAAAGTATTCTTTCGAACACGTCTCGGTTTCGAATCATGCTTATCCTTGAAACAGACATACGACGCGAAAGTGACTTCCGTCCTTCCCGTGCTTCTGTCTGCCCAGCGTTTATCCCCACCATCAAACGGCCCCGCCCATGGAGGCAAGGTTATTGGCAAGGATGCAGTGACCTATGAATACAAGCAGGTCAGTGGGCTCACCTACTTTACCAGCCCTTCTTGGACATGGGGATGACGGTGTGTTCCCCAGATGGAACCCATTCCTTCTTACCTTCTAGCGATCGCCGCAGGGAATCTACGTTATCGTGCTTTCTCGGTACCCGAGGGCAGATCATGGAACACTGGTGTCTGGACAGAACCAGAGTTGTTATTGGATGCTTATAACGAATTCTGCGACGACACTCCCAGGTAAATCCTGCAGTCCTGTAGCGTTGCCGCGCGAAACGTCCACTCACAAGGATTTTTAGATTTCTTGCTGCCGCTGAGAGCCTCGCTGGTCCGTACAAATTCGGTGTTTATGATCTGCTCGTACTTCCACCTTCGTTCCCCTATGGTGGCATGGTAAGACGTGTGTTCTGTGAATATCCGCTTTTCCTCTCACGCCGATATTGTAGGAAAACCCATGCGTTTCCTTCATGACCCCTAGTACGTTGAGTTCACCCTCGGAAATCCCCGTCTTCCTCAATCTCACCCTTTCGTGAATCTTCAGCCCTTATCACGGGTGACAGGTCTCTTACGGACGTAGTCATCCATGAACTCACGCACTCCTGGTTTGGCAACGGCGTTACGTTAGTCACTTCTACTCTCGCTCTTTACGGTCGCCCCTGACCCAAATCACCAGCCACGCACACGCCTCGCACTTCTGGCTGAACGAAGGGTGGACGACATACATCGAGCGTGTCTTGCAAGAGCTCATCCTCTCCCCCGCACATCGCGGTCTGTCATATGTTATAGGGTACAAGAGCCTCGTGGACGCTTTGAAGCTGTTCCAAACGACTCCCAAGTACCAGAGACTCGTCATTGGGTTTGAAACTGGGGAGGATCCCGACTCGGCGTATAGCCGTGTTCCTTACGACAAGGGTGCCAACTTCATCCTCCATCTGGGTACGCCGTACGAGTGCTTGTTTCTGTTTGCGTGCTGATGAGCATATTTTGCAGAAAGAACACTGGGAGGTCTCGATGTCTTCCTTCCGTACGTGAGGGAATATGTGAAGACATACATGGGGCATAGTATCACTACCGCCCAGTGGAAGGACCACCTGTACTCCTACTTCAGCAACCAAAAGGACAAGATTAAAGCCCTCGACGGTGTTGACTGGGATGTGAGTACCTCACGACGATCCCGATGAAATACTCAAGTATATCGCGCAGGCATGGCTCTATGGAGAAGGTGTCACATTGCCCGTTCACATGGAATACGACTTGACGCTCGCTACTGCTGCGAATAATCTGGCAGACCGCTGGGATGCGTCTCGTAGCGTGGCCGATCAAACGCAGTTGAACTTCAAGTCCTCTGACCTTGACGAACTTAACAGCAAACAACGAGGTGACTTGTGAACGTTCCTTCGCTTCGGGACAAAATTGAATGTGCAATCTTCAGCTGTCTTCCTGGAGCGCCTGGAGACTTACCCAGCTCTCCCTTCAAGTCATCTCCTCCACCTTGATGCGCTGTACAAATTCTCTCAGACAACCAACGGAGAAATCCGCATGCCGTTCTACCTCGTCATGCTCAAAGAACCTACCTCCTCCGCAGCGAAAGCGTACGTTCGACAAGTGGCCGACTGGATAATTGGCAAAGACTCTGGCGTTATTCAAGGACGCATGAAGTTCTGTAGACCGTTATTCAGGGCTGTGGACAAGGTTGACCACGGGATAGCTGTCGCTGCGTTTAAGAGCGCTCGGACCTCCTTCCATCCCATTGCTCAAAAACTCATCGAGAAGGTATGTTGTTGCTATCAAGAACGTCAGTAGTGGCTGATGTGAGGGGCTGGCCGCTGTTACAGGACCTTGGCTTGAGCGCTGAATTGCGTGAATAACGAGATTTGCCTTTGTGTGTTCATAATCTACCTCTAGAACTCGTTAAACGATGGGAAGGGCTCGGACTGGGAACTCGAGCAACTACGAACCTAAATACCAAGGATAGGCAGTACATTGATTGTGTTGCCTGTTTTAGCTACTGAGACAATAAAAGAACCGATCATAAAGCATGTGTGTTAGCCGAACAGACGAGTCCTGAAAGGCCCTGAAACTCTCACCAAGCGCCTGGTAAATTTGAAGGACCTCTACTTTTTACCTCCAAGCTTATTGACAGATTTTCATGAAGTCTCCGCGCTCGACGTTTTCACTAGGCTCCTATGAGTCGTTCGGCGTCTCGTCTCCTTTTGATCCGACCTGCAACTTGGTTACTTCTCCCGTTTTTTCACCGGTGATCCTCGGCGCGCTCCGGTTGCTTTTTGCAGTATATACGCTCGTTACCACCATCACTGTTCTTGCTTTCGAAGTTGTTGTATATCATGATTCCAAGTCGTAAGTGTCTGGCCAGTTTAAACCTGAATCATCCATTTGACGCAAGACTGTTGGAACCCAGATTCTTGTCCTACTTCACCGATCTCTCCTACATCGGACTAGTGGCTTATTTTTGGGCTTCTAGCGTCCAAACCATCGCCTATGCGCTTCGTGGCCAGAAAAGCTACCCTCTGCAGTCCTGGCCGCGCATTCTCCAACTCCTGCATGTGCTTCTGTATTCTACCATCGTCGTATTCCGTAAGTCTGTCCATTTGTATCTCTGTCCAGGACCTACGGATTGATATTGCGATGATAAGCCATCATTGTTACTGTTGTGTTCTGGTCGCTCCTTGCCTCCCCGACAACCTTTCAATCAAGATACTCCGGTGCGTTTTGATGAAACTGTGTCACTCACAAGGCGGCTCATTGCGATGTCTCATAGCTTGGTCCAACATATCTCAGCATGCCATGAACAGTGGTTTTGCCCTTTTTGAGATTCTGCTCACGCATGCTAGACCTATCCCATGGAGTCACCTCATCCCAGTCTTTCTGCTTCTGGCGAGCTACCTAGGTCTCGCATACATCACCTACGCAACCCAAGGATTCTACAGTACGTCAGATGTTACTATGGAAAGTGAAGCGGTATGATAACGATGGTTCTAGCATACACATTCCTCGATCCTAGCAAGGAACATGGCCTCCTCGCAGCATACATCATAGGGATTGCGATTGGCTACTGCATAGTATTTGCCGTTGTTAGAGGCGTCTCCCTACTGCGCAGTCGCCTCCATCTTCGATTCGGCGGACAACAAGACAACTCTCCGCTAGAAGCCCTCGAAGAATGGCAAGAAGTCGACCAACCCAAGGACTCTTCTGTCTCCGAGGCATAACATCCCCTCCAGGCATTCCTGCTCTTCGTTAAGGGAGCTTTCATTGAACGGTTAACTGGGAACGGACTGCAGACACTTAAGTGTTATGGATTGGCGTCGTCGAAGCTGCTGTTACGGGTATATTATCTTTGTGCTCTTATTACCCTATTCAAGATATCGGACTGTTGGGCTTTAGGATAGCTCGCCAACGGAATAGAATTATTTTGCAGATCAACTTTTGGAAACCCCCAAGAAACTGCCAAGCAAACGGCACCATCTCCGTCCTATGGCCGGGAAATCCACGCGGCACACCTCCCAATGCAGGGTTCGCGGTTCATGGACGTCGACAAGGCCCTGTACATCGCCCTCTGCCCCGACGGTCCCCACACTTTCCCTTTGACCTGGAAGCTGAGACGCCTGCTGATGACGCAATCTACATTTATATACACCTGTGATGCCAGATCTGCAGAGTGAGTACAGACTATTCATATGCTGTCAATTTGGAAATCCTTCCCACAACATACTAATATAGTCGCATCATTCAAGACGCTATTAATATCGATTCGCAACGTCGGGACCTCCGGTCCTCAAGTGAGGGGAGCGATGACCCTCGACAACCTCGCCTAACGGGACTCCGAAGGTTCGAAGCCCAAGGACAGCTGCCTCGAGTATTACCCCGTGACTTCAGTCTTCGCAGGCCCATGAGGGATCGTGATCAAGCGGCTTAGCGTTGGGCATTCGGTGTGTATCCTGTGATCACGGATATGTTTCCGCATGTGCCGTTGGTAATGTAGAAGATTCTGAGGATTTTGAGGCATCATTAGGCAAGACAATTCACTGCAGGTCGCGGGGCTAGTTGACGGTTCGTGAGGGGCCGTACATGCTGACACGCTGACGGTTCATCTCACCCTGACCTTCACGTGTCCTAGACACACAACCCCCCTCGGCGCCCTCGGCAACAAGAAGGTATGTACGGCCACGCAATATAAGATGGCTCCACATCGTGCCCTGGGGTGTCAGACTGTGAAGTCATCGTCACCATGGTTTTTCTAAGGGATCTGAAGTTCGCATCCGCACTCTTGGCTCTTGCCACGCCTTCCATCGCGGTCGGTGTCGCCTCGGGCCAGATCAAAAACTTTGTCACTTTTGGTGATTCGTACACCGACTCTTCGTACTACCCTTCTGCTGATGGTGGGTACGCGTGGCCAACGTACGCTGCTGGATATGGCCCCTTCAACCTCGTCGGTGAGCATTCTTCTCCCTCGACACATTCGGGGTGATGACTAACTTGGAATGTTAGGCATGGCGAGATCTGGGGCAACCTGTTCAAACAACTTGACCTACCGCCCTTTCCCTCCGATCAAAGAGTGGCAACTGCCCACATACTTGAATGAGACCTACAATGGCACCCTTCACCTCGACCCTGAGGAAACGATGTACACAATCTGGATCGGGACCAACGATCTTGGCGCGAACGCGCTTTTGACGGGTAGCGACGCGCCTGATGTGTCTATCGTCGAAGTCAGACAATGCGCTGTCGACGTTTTGAAGATTCTTTATGAGAACGGAGCGAGGAACTTTATCATGCAGAACGTGAGTACAAGTTGTTTCAGGTTAATGGTGTTGTTTGTGGAAATGGGAGACGTGCTTCTAGATGCTTCCCCTCGATCTCACTATCCTGTACTCCAACTACTCGTACCCCAGCAAGTACTGGACCGCGCAGCGCAACACTACGGAATGGAATGTCTACATGAAAGAACTCGTCCGTGGTGGTAACGAGATCACCTACCTTATGCTAAAGGCTCTCGCTAGCACGCTCCCTGGTGCTCACATCGGTAAGCTCTCCCAGATACTAGCTGTCACACCTTACTCACTCACCCATGCCACGCGACCCAGCTTCCTTCGACTCCTACGGCCTGTTCACCGACATCTACAACAACCCCCAGAACTACCTCAATGGCACTGTACCTCTAAATGTCACGGGTTGCGTCAACTCCTGCGTTTACCAGCTCAACGAAAGCACGAGTGACCCGGGTGTATGCACGACTGCTGAGGAAGGTGCCCGTGACAGCTTCATGTGGTACGCCATCTATTGCATTCTTCGCATGCCTTGGGAAGGGTATTCATGTGAGTGTAGGTACGACGAGCTCCACCCATCCGAGCAGTCTGACAGAATTGTCGCACGCGAGATCACTACCGTCATGAAGGGCGAATATAATAAATGGACGACGTGGTTGAGCTAAACGGCCACAACTTTTCATACCTTCAACTTGGCTACGACGTACGTGGTTGCCCGAGATGTCGAAGAGCGGTAGATAAAACAATTCTGTCGATAACTCGCATTCACGGGAACGATACGCCGCTTATGTATCTTTTGCGATTCCGTCGTCTGTATATTAGAGAGTTTACAAGCCATCCAATCGGCGCCTTGATAGCCAAACTCGCGAGAGATCCAACATGCAAGTGAGATTGATGCAAAAAAGAATATCAACATACACATATGTCCCTTCACCCGAAGCTTCTGGTGCCTAGATATCTTCCACCAGCATCTGTCCTCGCAGAGCTCATAATATGAACTCATGCATGTAAAAACATGATCCCGCCTCCTCCCCAAACCCATTCTCACCCTTTCACAAGGTAGGCTCCGACTCCACCCAAGACGCAATCAGAAAAGTCCAGCGAGATCAGCGAATGGATCTTTCCCTTGAGCAGCGCCAGGCTGAGTTTGCGGTCGTTGTCCACCCATAGCACCTATTGTCTGATTTCGCAGTCCTCCCAAGCCAGGCGGTGTAGCAGGTCCCGAGGGAGGTGTCGCGGCACCTAGAGACGAGCTGCGGGGACCCGCAATAGCCGTCAGGCCTGACCCAAACGCAGAACCCATAGGCTGATTCTGAGGCTTCGGTTGCATCATGCTCATGAACTGCGCTTGTCCCACAACCGATGTGGCTTGTGTTTGCGACTGAGCCTGCATCTTCGAGCCCATTCCCAGACTAGGAGACGGCGATGCACCGAAGTAGCCTCCAGGTGGACTAATCGTTCTTGCTGCAGCTCCATTGGTAGACCCATTCGAAGGCGTAGGCGTCCCTGGCAGCATAATCGATCCGAACTGCGGTTGTGGCTGTGGTTGCGCCATTGTCGGGAATGGCGAAGTCATCGCTGGAGGTCGCGTTGAGGTGTTGACAGGTGGAGGTGGTTGAGAGAATAAACCCATTATATCGTCAACTGTGTTACCGCTTCCACTGCTCCCACCATTCGTACCATTTGCAGATGCATCCGTCGACCCGACGTCGAGATCGATGAGCGATAACCCACTGCTGTCTCCGCCTGCAGATCCTGATGCAACCATGGTTGGGATCGATGCTACCGCTTCATAGTCTCCTTTCTGGAACGCCTCGAAGCGTGCAAGTGCCGTGTTGATTTGGTCATTCGCCTCTAAGAACGCGTCTGTGTAAGAGGTTAACAAATGCGCGTGAAGTACCTATGACACGACTCACTCAAAGACTCTGGATCATCCGTTTCTGCGTCCGATACCCATTTCTGCAGCTTTGGGCGCGCGCTCTTAAGTATTCCTGCTACCTGGTCATAAGCGTCCCCTTTGGCCGACCGCTCCCCCCTCTGCGCATCCACATTATCCAGCAACTCGTTTAGCAGTACTACTTTGCTCTGCAGTTTCGCCAGCTCTGAAAGCGACTGGCTACGGTAATCCGGCTTCGCATCTGGGTTTGCCCCCGCTAGCGATTTCATGAGTTCTTGTGCTGCGGCGAGGTCGCGCGGTGTTCCTCGTCGAATTAACTCTTGCAGTTTCGCCGATTGGGCTTCCCTGTCTTCGTTCTCCAGTTCTTCTGGTGACTTGATCGTCTACGAGATAGGTTGATACATTCCAAGGTGAGCGGACGGTGTGAAATAATGCAAGCACATACCATGCTGTTCTCTGGTATGTTGTGCCTCGAAAGGTCTCTGAACCGATATCCTTTGAACGTCAGCAAACGATGCATATCCCTAATGTTCCCGAGGTCCTCCTTCCACCTTGAGTCGGCACATATACCCTCCTTCCAGCCATGGATGAGGTCCAATATCCGTGACATGACGGGTCCCGGGAACGGAGGCGGTCGTTCAGGAAACCGACGAACGAGCTCATTCAAGAAGTCCTTTGTCGCTATTTGGAGATGGAGTGGGTATCCGCACGATTGGACGAGCGTATCGAGGAGGGATAGAGCGAGTATTGCGATGTGCGAATTTCTGTGGTTCGCTAATCGTGCGATCGACATGACCGCTTCACGGGGACTTTGAGGGTAGGTGCATAGCTGGTTAGAGTCCCCGATGGAGCTGAAGAACGAAACTCGGGCTCACGTATTCGCCTTCTTTGCGTTTATGAACTCTGCGATTTCGAGATGGTGCGCATAGTTTGGTTCTGCGAGAGATGCATCACAGGCGTTGGTGATTAAGACCTCCAATCTTGAAATCTTGAACCATGGTGTTGCACCGTGTGGTAACATGTTGGCAGGACTGCGGTAGACGTTGAGTAGCCCCCTGGTCAGTGTCTACGTCGTTGTGCAGCGCTGCCACGTACTTCACAGCCCCAACGCGACCCGATGTCGTGGGAATATTTTCATCGTCTCGACTCCCACCGTAACCGCCAGACGGTCAAGGGTCCTTGTCACATCGTGCAGTTCCACCGCTGCGCCTGAGGCTTACCTCCCACTGGAGAATAGAACAAACAACTGATACGGTTGCCGTAGGTTGCTATCCGAACTGCAGCCGCATCAGTCTTCCACAGCACCGACAAGCGAGTGTCTTTTACCCCTGTTCTTATGTTCTTACACTGTAAGCTAAGGGTTCGTAAGTGTTCACATTGTTATCTGAACTAAGTATCTTCACTAGGAAACTGCCTCTTGCCTGTGTGGGCGACCTTTTCTTTGTCCATGTGTCAAGAACTCGGCAATGAATTTCCACATTGACTTACACGCTTTGAGACGCTTCGAAGGTGGGCGCTGCCACCGACACCTCGTCGAGCGACTTCCGCTTTGAGATTCTCTCAAACAGGACAAAGACGTGGAAGTTCGTGTGCACGTCCACAACCTCCACACGTTGTGGACTCAAGAGACATATAAATTATGGTGGGTCGGAACGCTTTGCCTCATTCAAAGATTTCCCTTCATCATCTCGAGAGAAGCTGGTCACTCTCATAGATTTATACAACACCTTCCTTGTGTAAAAATCGTCTACCTCACGGCCCAGTTATCCTTGCACAACATGGCTCCAGCCAATGTGAGCATCTCACCATTTTACTTGTGACTGATACTGAGCCTATCATTCCAGAGTTTCACATGCTCTTTCCAGGACTGCGGTAGGGTCTTTTATAGAGCCTTGGAGCTCAAGAAGCACGAGATTTCCCACACCAACCCTGAAAAGTACGAGTAGACCTCACCTTACCAACGTGCATTTGGCTGACCTAGCGGCTCGCAATGTTCATCTGCAGAATATTCGCGTGTCCGACATGCCCGTTCATAACTTTACAAAAGAGGGGCCTTAGCATCCACATGTCGCAGCAGTACGTCTGTCTCCAAATATTTTTCATTGCACCACATTGATCTCAACGATTTCAGCACCGGCGAAAGACGCTTCCATTGCCCCCACCCGACTGTTTCTCCTCAGTCTTCCCACTCGGGGGGCTCATCCGGTTCCTCCAGTGGCGGCATGGGTTGCGAATTCAAAACCGGCGACCCAGCAGCCCTCACGCGCCACCGGAAGGCCTGTCATGGCTATGTACCCCTGGCGCGCGGACGTGCCTCGCGAAATGGACCCCGCGATTCTCCCCGCGCTGCTGCGACCCAGGCATCGAACTCGACTTCGCGTTCTTCGGCCTCCGGACGGCACAGATCTTTCCTCGGGCCTGCTGGTAGTAGCGGCGAGTCCACCGACTCTGGGTACTCAACCGCCGAACCCCTGAGCTGGCACGGAAATTCTTCTGACTCCACCGAGTGGAGCTCCGACGCTTCCAGGGTTGCCCAAGGTCTTAAGAGGGGTGATCCTTATTTCGGTTCCGAATGGGACACGGGATATGTCGAGGATTATAGTGCATCGTACCTCACCGAGATCGAGCGTATCAGGCCCGATCTTGAGATGGAAATCCACGAGGAGGACATCTTCGACAGGAGGACTGGCCGTGAGTGGTGTCACTGCCCTGAATGGATGATCGAAAGTCGTGTTGAGGGTTGGGATGAGTCAGTTTTGGAGGCTAACAAGGAGTATTATAAAAGGCTCCTCGATGCTTGATCTGGTATTCGTGCTCGGACTTGGACTCTTTTTCACCGCATCTTTTTTTGCTGCTGTCATGTCTGCTTACGATCATTGCTATATGTCCCCGTAATCCCCACACATTCCTTTGTATCGGTAGTTAATCATTCACACACTCCTTGTAGTTAGTTGTAGTTAGATTTACTGTAGCACTTTGCTTGAAATACATACATACAGATTATACCTTTCCAGAGCGCAGTTCATCGTCCTGCATAATTGCGGAGTTTGCTCACCACTCAAGTTAAATCTCCGATTACCATCATTTCGGCATCACGGCACGGAGCTCTTATACGTCTGCCACTCATATTGCAGCTGCTGGGTCCTATACCGTAGGCTATACTTCGGGTTTCAAAAGCACGGGTACTGCACACAGGCAATATCTTATCTGGATCATCTGCTCAAGTACACAGGAACACTCTTCAGAGCTATCAAGTTCCCAATCTCTGACCGTAACACGCACAAGGGATGTCTGCACAACCACAGGCGTCCTCCCCACCCACGTCCTCGCCGAGTTCTTCTGTTCCGACGCCAGAAGATGTTAAACTTCGGGAGTATAAGGATTGCATTTCATGTAGAGTTATTGGGGCAGGTGCACTAGGCTTAACTGGCTTGTACGCCTTCCGCATGGCCCGCCCGCGTGCGCCAGGGAGTGTTTTTGGGAAGGTGATGATGGCTGGAATCGGGGTTGGTGAGTCGAACATTTCATTTCGGCGCCATACCATGGATATTTCAGTCCCGTGCCATGATTTTTGAAAAAAAAAAAAAATTCCCCCGCTGACTCGAGCACACTTTACCTGACAGGCTTTTTGGCGGGCAGCGTAGTGAGATGGAACATGACCCCTACAGAAATGTTGCAAACACTGTCCAAACAGTCCCCGGGTGCGCAATCTGGATCGTGAACGCCATAACATTGGACGATACAAATTTATCCGCGCTCGTGCAAGTAGATTGGTATACATGTTTCACTAAAGAGAATTCCCAAGACAGTGCTGCTCCATCAGGTCATCACAAGCGAGAATCTCAGAAACCGTACCAACAATTCGTCTGCGAAGCGAGCACGTCTGGGTATGATACGTTTACCTTCCTAGCCTTGTTGAAATACTGCTTTTGATCCCTACGACTGTTGAGATACGGACTACAGGCGCGATACGTGAATAGTGGACAAGCGCTCTCCTTTTCCCAACGCCTCTTCATAAGCCAGTCGCAGGTAAGCAAGTTTGCGACGTGGACACTCTTTTTCCCCCCATCAAAACGTGTAAGTTATGCGTCGACCAGGGGTTATTTGCCTTTTAACATTTGGATGACGTAAGCATCGGAATGGGTTCAATTGTTTACGACAAGGCACACCCATCAAATCCATCACTCATCCCCTTCTAAACGTCGACTCTGAGGAAAACATCATGAATACCATGTCTCCCCCGCACGCTGAAGCCCAAGAGCGAGTTATGAACCTGAGCCACTCCCGCACAGGAATTACCTTCATAGGCAATTTTCCAAACCTTGTTCAGACGCAATCCGTCCATTTCTGCCCAATTCGTCCCGTGCTCCCTAACCGAGTGGCTCACCCCCTACGCGAGTGGCACCCCCCTGGTGCTTTGACCATCGGAGACGATTGCTCTCTTAAAATCACCAAACATGGTAATTTTCCATCGAGGCAGGGCGAAGTGCTCAGAAGCAATCCAACATCGGATGGTCAAGGATTAAGTTATCCGAACGCCATAAATGCGCCGCGTGGAGAGGGTGGGAGGACATCCTCCTAGCGCCCACATTTTAGTGAGCAATCTGCCCCTCTCGCACACATCTTTTGGTGTTCATTCACACTGCTCAGCGTCTATATCACCCCTGATCCCCAGTACTTGAGATCTTCATTCGGAAATAACATCATGGAAGCTACTCGCATTTCCGTATGTCGTCATTTAATCTTCTACCTCCTCTATTTCTCTAACATGTCTCCCTCAGACTGCAGTGACATGCGAGGTATGCAGTAAATTGGTGAGCCGTAAGGCCGATCTCCCGCGTCATATGCGGACACATGCAGTCAACAAGGAGGAACTGTACGTGCATCATTCAGGACAGCCCCAAAACCGGTGACGCTAACCATGTCTTGGTAGGATGCATGCTTGCCCTTATGAAGGGTGTGACTACAAGGCGCTCCAACGCTCCAACGTAGCGACACATATCCGCACACAGTGAGTATATCTGCACTCAGCGGCGATGTACCCACCGCTTACTACTCCTTTCAGTACCGGCGAACGCCCCAACAAGTGCCCCACTGCTGGTTGCTCGTACACGACTTCCGACCCCGGTTCACTCACGCGTCATCGCAAGTCAGCACACGGATATGAGCCCAAGGCCAAATGCCTGACCCGTCCGTCGGCTGGTGCTCGCAAGGCAGCTCGCAAGCAGCGAAGGGCTGCGCCATACTCTGCTCCCTCACCTTCGAGTTCTTCTTCCTCTCCAAGCTCTCCGTCCTCAACAGACTCATCCCTTGATGTCCTTGATACTCCTCTCCCCGAACTTGAGAGACTTCTCGAAATGTGCGCCACTTTTCCTCTCGTGTCCGACTTCGCTTCCTTAGAGACGGTCAAGAGCGCCTTACCCGCATACAACTCTGACTTGACATCCGAGTTCTCATCATTCACCAGCCCGATTGCCGCTCCTATGGTTGGCGAGGATTTTCTTCTTCCCTTCAACACACAGCTATCACCCTCGGCGGAGGTTCCATGGGCGACAGAGTTCCCGCAGCCATTGCCACCCATCGACAAGCCCGGCTTTGAACAAGAGATTGCATCTAACACCGTGTTCCCTGCCTCAACGAGCAGCCCACTTCCCGATGTGAACTGGCCACTGTGGTCCGAGGATTGGTCGTCGGTATCACCTTCTCCCACTCCATCACCCCCTCTTCATGCTGGCAATTACGTGGCACCTGGGGACGTCAACAGCGTTTTGTTCGATGGATTTCTCGAGCAGTTGTCTCCGTGGCAGACCGGGAACGGATGCGCGGCTGCTCCCTCCTCTCTCCCTTCCCTTGCATCGCAATCGTGCTTTGATGGTGTACCTAGCGCGTACTCACCCGAGGCTCTGTTGTTCGATTGCCAGCCGTCTTCGTACGAGTACCAACCGTCTTCGTTCGTCGCGCCCGCTATGGCTGAGGGGGTCTTCCCTGAAGCAAACAACCTATCCTACCTCCATACCGTTCCATCAGGGATGAACGAGTTCTTCACGAACGGTATCCTGGCATGTTAGCGGCTCTCCCTCCCCGCCTCCCCGCCTCACTGCATCATTCACTCAGCATCTTCTTGGATATACCAGCATCAGAATTTAAAGCAATCTTTTGCATCCTCATCAAACGCATGGACTGTAGCATTTTCATTTCTTCCCTCCGGAATACATATTACTTTTACCAACTTCTCAAAATACATTTTATTCTTCATTTATTCGGGCATCTTAAGATGCAATGCACCATTTTTTTTTTGGATCATCTACTTACAAAAGGATGTTGGGATTTTCAAATGTATTTCATATACTCTGCAGTGACACATTTGAATCAGAGTTGATTCTGGATCGATTCTCTTTTGTGGAATGTGTACTGGTCCTGTGACCATAAGCTCGGGCCTCCCACCTCCCTAAGATCAGGCCTCCAAAAAGACAACAAGATATCGGGAAGCATATGGGCCACAGCATCCAGCTGCCTCCCAGGGCCTTTGTGCAATTGCAGGGTTGAAGAGGGTGCCTATATGTACGTAGCTTGGTATTGTTCTACACTAGGGACCTAACAAGAAGTGCATAGATCCAAGAAGAAGAAGAAGAAAGCAAAGAGTAGAATATAGATACAAGCGCACAGCAAGATCAACAGCAGGGCAACAAATAAAAGCATGCGGATGCAGTCAATCAACTAAACTCCAGTTCTCAATTTCGCGTATGAATCAACCATACACGGCATATGCGAGGCGGCGCGAAGTAATCGGGCTTAGACGCCTGCCAAACCTAATCACAACACACATGGTCCTCGAGCGCCTTGAGCATTGCCTCAGACCCCCTCTCCACCCACTCCGCCGGCAAAATTCCGTCGCGCGCAGTGCACGATGGGAATAGGTTGTTGTTCAGGTCTGAGAATGCCCAGACACGTGGGTTAGGTGTGGGCTTCGAGGTGATTGCGTGGAGTTCTTTGCCTGCGGAAGGAGCGTGGTTGGTTAGTGAAAGGAATGATGAAATGAGGTTTTGAGTCTCACGGATGACGCCGTGGACGAAGCTGTGCATGTCCTGTTGCAAAGGTAAGTGTGCGTTAATCATATTCGAAGGACGTTAGCTGATTTAAAAAGAACACACCAGGTCGTGCTTGTCGTAGCCTGAACCAAAGTCGTTAGTCCGGGTCGGAACTGGGACATAGGAGGTGGAGCAACAACATACCGAAAGGATCTAGAAGGAAAGTCAGCTTCAGTAGCGTAGCTCAGCGTGGGTCACTTTACTTTCTAATTCTGCACCAGCAACAAGGAAACCAAAGAACATAAAACTCTGGAGGGTAAGGACGTCAGCAACACGAGCTGGCTTTCAGACGAGGTGTGGGCTTACTGCGAGGACAGTTGCGGGTATTGTGAACCACCCCAAAGACTCTAATGTCTGGAAAGGCTGTGATGCGTGTAAGCAAGAGTCGCATGGGTCGTAACACAAACGGACGCACCAATAGCAAACAGTATATGACCGTCAACACAGTCAAATGTCTCGAGTATCTAGTCATGGTTGAGCACGTGGCACGTAGTGACGAGACCGGGGTTGCGTACATTACGGGGGTTGTTAGGATTCTCTCTAATCCCGAGAGCGCCTCTACGAGCTGGCTTAGACTGGTGTGCAGCAGCGCTAATACAGCTCAGTACACGTAATGACTGGATGCAGGTTGGTCTTACTCGTCGTTGGGTGCTCGAGCTTTGGTATGATTTTGTCGTTACGAGCTTCCAGAGCTGCGATGTAGGACGACTACATAGAGCCTCTAAGGTGAGTGACAGGTGGAGTCAAATCATGAAAATACTGACGAGATAGAAAGATATTTCCAGTGGTACGTTTTTCGCCTTGTCGGAGGCATGACGACACGCCGCTCTTCGATCCGGCGATTTTTTATACACCTTATTCCGGAGGCGCAGATACCGGGCCTTGATAGAGCGGTCTGGGGGCATCTCTGATGCTAGTAGGTCCGTCGGGGCCCTAGGCAATGTTGAAGCCCCCGAGCAATCTCCACTGGCACTGCGCGATCCGTGTCGAAGAGTAGAAGTGTTGGTGAGCGTAACGGAGCTGGGTCGAGCCATGTGGCCAGATTCGGCCTGGGCAAAGGCAACGGCGCTCTCGTCTTGCTTCTGCTTCTCTCCTGCCGTAGGACATGACGATGCCCCATCGACTTGAGCTGCGTCATTGGGCGGAATACTCGGCGGAATGGGGTACGAAGGTAGATACTGTACAAAGGGGTGAATGTCTTCGTAGCCGATGCCGTCCTCTCCTCGTAAGTAGTGCTTTGTGGCTGCCGCGTAGCCCTCAAGTAAGTTAATGACAGTCTTCTTCTCGATTAACGTCCGGACTTTGGCTTCATCTTTAGGCAGAGTATCGTCTCCGGTGGCATCCTCTGCGCACACATTTCAGATCACAGGCCACGAGTTCAACGGAACACGCACCTGGGACATGGAACCACACCGTCCGCGCAAAAGTGCGAGTCGCGAATACGATCTGCGACCAGAGCCTTCTCCCTTCGTTATACCGATCATAACTTGTTGTCGTGCGAAACGAAATAACAAATCCCAATACTGTACCACCTCTATGAACATCATTTTCAATAACCGACACAATACCAACCAAAAACGATAACCCAGATCACGACGTACACAGTGAGAAGGGTTGGTTGCAAAGCCAGACTGTGGACTTTGTCGTTGATCAAGCAGACGGCTGCCGCCCATGCGCCGAAGAACGATAATATGCGCCAGCTTCGGAATATTGCAACTTCGAGTAGACTTTGCAGGAAGCAGGTTATGGACGACAGCAGGTCAGAGCGCTGGGTCGTTAAGTTTGTCGACATGACTATAACGTTCGGCTGCAAGGACTTGTTCCCAACTGACGGGGAAATTTCGGGTTCACAAGTTGGCACGGCGGGATGTGACGAATACTAGTTCTGCCACTTTCGTCTTCGCGCAACAGGTTCTGAAGAAGGTGGACGGCGAGCTGCTCTCACTGACAGTGATGAAAGCGGGGCATGGAACGAAGTCGCTTTAGCTGACGCTCATTGCATTAAGTACCACGAGGAAAGCGCGCTTCGAAGTAATTTCCACAATTAGAAAACAACGTTGCGCGTTGCGCCGCACATACAGCCGATTTTGAATGTACAGTCAACTCTCTTATATTATAACGCATACTTCTCGGGATAGGTCCAGGGGTATGGGTTTGGGGAGAGTATGGGTTATGAGGGAGGTTGTACAGTGGTGCAAAACGATTTGGGAAATTGAAAATCCTATGGGTTATCGAGGAGTATGCGTTATATGGTGTATGCGTTATGAGAGAGTCGACGGTAGCTTGATCATCAAGGCGTCAAATCCGAGTACTTATTTCCAAACCCTTATCAAGGCGCTGGCAAATTGTTGATCGATTTCATTTACAGTAAATACATGGTATGTGGATAACGGACCCGGATGTTGATTCTTCTAGAATCCACGGCGTTGGACGACATCGGACGGGAACAAAGTCCGATAAGATCGATGAACTTGAAGGATGAAACGATAAAGGTCAACTTGAGCGCTGAGCTCGACAATCATGGCCAATGATAACCTTACAGTAGTCTGGTGATCAACAGACCATACTATGAGGCAAGCCATACACCTTCCTCGTGCCTTGACAAGAATTCAGAGTCCTCAATATTGAGAGTTGTAAAACGAGGAAGCACTTACTCCCATGCATGGGTCCCGCTGGATCGGCCTTCCGTGTAGTCCAAGTTCCGATTGATCAGGAACTCCGGTGTTGTCACTGCAGCTGTTCTGAACGAAATTGAGGGCGTCGATGCGTACTTTTTTGCACGTATGTAGTTGTGTAAGGCGTAGGATCAGTCACTTGATTTCAATCGTGGGCCACAGTCTAAGACGCGTCGCGATAACTTGAATAACTTGAAAGTCACGTGTGGGAGAAATCAACGATAGTGATTCAAGCTGATTCCTGCCAAGCATGCACGCCTGGACCACGTTCTCAACCTCGCCTCGCTGGCCTCCTAGAGGGGCATTTCAATCTTATCCCTAGACGTGCAACTCACTTGTATCTTCCAATCTTCGCTTATTGCCTCAGGTTATTAACGCCACCACTTCACGACCACCATATCACTTCACGGTATAACCAACAACTGCATTTCTCAGGCACCATTTGACACGACGTTGCCAGCCAACCCAGAGCCTCAGGGGACAACCTCATTCCAGACCCATTCACTAACGTTCTTAAATGCTCCTCAAAGATGATCCATTCCAGTTCGGAAACGACGACCAACTCGCCAACTCCGATCAGTCCATTTTCAACATATTCTGGAGTGAGCGAAGCTACTTCTGATGGTGAGTTCCGCCCTTATCCGCGAGTTCTATAAACGCAACCTCCGCCCAGTTCAAGATGTGGTTTTGACTGATCCTTCTTTCTACCGCATTTATTCATTCCAATTACGCCGAACCCATATCCGTATCATGCGTTGATGTTTCCATATCACAGAAGCGCCAGACCTCGGTGCATTTAATTCTGTTTTTCGCGAGTTCCAGCACCTCCAGACCGGCCCTCCTCGAATCCTACACACGACAGCATCCCCGCTTGACTTTGAGTACGAGATCGACTCGACATCTTCCAGGTCCGGGCTACTCTTAGCCCCGCCTACAGACTCAGAGGCGAACGCAGGCTCGACGGTATGGAACCAAGGTATCATCGCTTCATACCTCGATCCATCGACGCCGAGCGCTCAAACACGCAGCGCTCTCGATGAGCAGTCACGAGCTAATGACAGTACGACCGATTACGAGCGGGAACAGAGCATAGACGACGATTCGAACGACGACTTGTTCGGCCTCGATGGCTCCGAGTCGGAGACGGAAGGCGAGATGGAACTAGGCACTCTTACAATTGGCTCGCTCGTGTCTGATGCGGGTGGAGACTCGGAGCACCCCACGTTAGGCACTATTGATAGCGTCATCGAATTTTTGGTCGCGGAGAGGGATAGGGTGCAAGCTGGTCGGTTGGCGGAGAGGAGGATGGTGCATTATAGTTCGACTTCGGATGGGGGCATAAGGCGCAGTCAGGACGGCGATGCGAGGCGGGCGAGGAAACGCCGGCGGAAGAGGGCACTGAAGACGGTGCATATCTTGAGACGAGAGGGAGAAGTACCGGAGACTGTGTCAGAGACGACGGTTCTCGCTGCTGTGAGCAGCGATGCGGATAGAGGTGATATCGGGGCACCAGAGGCAGAAGGCGATTCTTCTTCATCACTCGACAATACTCATATTCACTACAAATCAACGCCGTCTACACCCCCTCGGACGAAAGGAGCCCCTCTCAAACGTGTAGTACTGAAACACAGCAAGTCGACGCCGACGTTGCAAGTGAAGACTATACCTCCAGACCCGCAGATCTTGAAATTACGGTGTCTCGCACACAAGTTGCGACTCAGGTTCCCGGAGGACTACGAGCGCATCACGGCTTTACTCACGCAGGACTTTAGTGGCGGGGAATCTGATTTTTCGGACCCTAGAGGGCCAGCGCCGCGCGCAAGGGATACCTTGATACACGTTTTCATTGATCAGTTGCGCATCGTTTGCATTCATGTTTTCTCCTTGGACGTGAAGTGCTGATACAATTGGTTGTGTTGCTTGACCTTTCGTGTAGTTCGAATATCCTCATCGGGCTTCTCACACACCACAAGAAACATCGATCGTTATCTCGTCGTCCAAAGCGTCTTTCACATGCAGCCCTCGCTTTACTCTTGGAACGCGGACGACCCATAACGAGGCGGTGCCTAGTCACCTCCTCACCTTTGTACCAACCGATGGATTCGGCTATCCAACTAGGCTACGACGTACGCATATATGCGCGCGTGCCCGATAACGGGGACGCACCGGACAGACGACAGCATCACACGCCAGACTCAGCTGCCTCGCGCAGCATTAATTGGCGGAAATCGGACGTGGGGTCATCAGCCCCGTCATCATTTTCCAAGGCCCACGTACGCGGACATTCTGGTGAGGACGCATCCACGGACTCGGATCGAGGCGCTGGGAGCTCGTCACGTCCGGTTGCTGGACCTTCGGGGATGACGACGGCGACGACACGGGTCCGGTATAGGGAACAAGGCGTCGACGAGCTTCTGCAGCTCAAATTGCACCAGGCTATCGCAGCTACTGACCCGCCTCCACCCAACGCCACTATCGTTCTCGCAACCGGGGACGGGAACGTTGGGCAATTCAGCGATGAAGGGTTTCTAGGACCCGTTCGGTTAGCACTTCAGAGGGGGTGGAAGATCGAGTTGTATGCGTGGGAGGAGGGACTGAGCCGGGCGTGGAAGAGGGAGTTTTCGGATGGGCCGTGGAAGGAGAGATTTAGGATCATCAAGATGGAAGATTTCGCGGAGGATTTGTTGGAGGTTGGTGTGGAGGGGAAATAGGTTTTTGTGGCATGGACGTGGCACCTTTTCTGTTTGGGGTCTAAATAAAACTTTCAATATTGTGTGATCGATTAGTGTTTGAAGAGTACTTGAATCTCTTCGTTCCTGCGTCCTGCTCTTTCATTATGATGGATTTCTTTGTGCTACCATACTCTTGTATCCTTACACCCATTAGCATGGACTGTACGTCGTACTCAGGTCGTGTAGATATATTTTCAACTGGTGTTTGCTTTCGTATATCCGACTTTGATTATAGTAATTTGTCATCGTAAACGACAACAAGTTACTACTGCGACAGTACATCAGATTCAATTACGACCACTCGATTCAATTTGTACGCTATAAGCAAGTAAGTCGTGCATCTTTTAAATGAAGCTTGATGCACATGAGTCATGATACAGATGTGCCATGCATGATACAAGGCTGACAGTATATTTGTTGCTTTTTAGTTTCAGCGCTTCAAGCTTCAACTTGAAAGCTTCAATTCAGGGTTGATACCCTCGGAACTTGGAAGCCCGAGATGAAGTTAGGCTGTGTTCCCTAGTTATTTCTGCTCATTTGAAAGATTGACTTGTCTAGAGAGCTCCTAGAGATAGCCTGACATTAATGGCTGAGAAGATACTTGATTACACTTGGCATGGATCATATCCTTCCCGGTACTTCAATCCGGAGCGCCACGATCAATGAACAAGGTGAAAGTAAATTATCTGCCAACACTTCGCAATGTCCCCCCCTGATATTACGACCACGTGGGAATGCTTCTCTCCGTCCTCCTCGCTCAGTGATCATAATGGTAAACAGACCCGAAAAGAACAAAGAAGAGCGCCCTCGAAGCTCGACCATAAGTACTTCGTCTTTACAATTGTTCCACGTCTTTGCCTCCGCGGGTTCTCCTGATGTCGTCGTCCGATTCACGACCTTTGCTCGCGCCGCTGGCCACGTATATTCGGATGCCGTCGACAACGACTCTACAGGCCGTGCTTCTCGCTGCTACACTTGCATACGTGGTCTGTCGTCAACTCACAAAACCGAAGCCCCCTGCCCCCTACCCCCCGGGTCCCAAACCACTCCCTATTCTTGGCAACGTCGCTGATTTAACTACGAAGGAACTTTGGTTAGTAGCTGAGAGGTGGGCCAAGGAATATGGTCAGTTGTGTGGTCAGCTCTTGCCGACCGAAACCCTCGCTGTGACCGTGTGTGCGAAACGCTTACTCTGCCACCGTCAGGACGCATCACGTATCTACATGTTTTTGGACAGGGTTTGGTGTTTTTGAATACCCCTGAAGCTGTGTTCGAACTTTTGGATAAACGAGGGGCTATCTACTCTGATAAACCGCGTCTGGTAATGGCGGGGGAACTGTACGTGTGTCCATTTCTTATCACCTCACTGCTCGTACTATGATTAAATGACTCCTGGGCGTACGGGGGACAAATAGCTGTGGATGCGAGAACATGGTGGCGTTTACACCGTACGGCGACAGATCGCGTCGTCAGAGAAAGCTCATGCAAATAGCGCTCGGTCCGTCGAGTATCAAGACCTATCAGCCACTTCTCGAACTTGAGACGAAGCCCTTCCTAAGGAGACTTGTCGCGGATCCTCTCAAGTACCAAGACCATATACGGCAGTAAGCATATTATCATGTACGCTCGCAAAATATATTAAAGTAAAAAATTACGAACATATAGGTATGCCGGTGGTTTGACGCTATTGGTTGTATATGGACACCATGCCAAGTCCATCGATGATCCTTTTCTTCGGCTTGCGGAAGAGTGCGTATCGTTGCTCTCTAACCGCATCGCGTCTGGAGGTGGAATTTGGCCCGTGGACGTCTTCCCTTCGCGTACGTCATGGTCGTCGTGGTCTCTTGCCATCATCACCTTTGATTCGAGCGCGTTTGAACTGATCAACTTCAATTTTTATTCAGTGAAACGTTTACCAGAGTGGTTCCCTGGCGCTGGTTTCAAACGAAATGCAGCCATCTGGAAAAAGAAGATGGAGGAGTTCGTGGATAAGCCTTATAAGTTCGTTTTGGATGAAATGGTATGCTTTCCTCTCCCTTTTT
>MU120966.1:18777-63621 GCA_014904835.1 Paxillus ammoniavirescens | reverse complement strand
GGCTTCGGAAGACGGTAAGCGTGTTTATTACCTTTCCTTTGTTCTCCGCTAAATATATCTGACTGCGGTGTCGTATGTACGTACGTCTTCATGACACGGATAGACGATGTCCAGGAGCCCACCTCGTGGAATCCTCGGCCTGGCTACTGATGGTATCCGTGATCGCCACACTTGACATTGGCAAAGCGATCGATGACCAAGGCCGGGAAATCGAGCCTGAGGTAGTGTTTGATAATGCTATTTTCCGGTGCGTGTCGGTTCGAGTGCTGTCTGGCGTAGATGTTGACACTGAAAATCTAGCTCGCCTAACCCGTTCAAGTGCTCTATTCGCCCAAGATCTGAGCACGCGCTGAAGGTATTGGCGCAGGAGGATCTGTGAAGAGGTATGATGAATGTGGGTCCTGCCATGGTCATTCATGAGGACCTGGCGTTCATACATGCGCAATGGGGACTATGCCCCGCAACAGCACCGGGATTGATTGAGATGAGCAAGTATGAACCTACCGTCACGGTGCTTACGCTTACTACTTACCTATAGTTGAATTTTGAGTACTCCAGTACTACCGTTCTTGCCTTTTTTTTTCCTTTCTATGATTTTGGCGTACAGTCATCCAGGCGCAACCCCCATGCATACTGGTACCATCGACCTTTAATGCATTGTTTTCAGTCACTTCTTGTTGATATTTTACTACTAACATTTAGAGATGAAAAAAGAGGACGTATTGCACCATTCTTGCGCCCAACGCTTGATTATGAGACTCGGTCCGAGGTAGTTACGATATACCATCTATGTAATTTGATGCTGCCAGACTGTTGCCAAGCCCCGATAAATACGGGAAATTACAGCTCGTCCGTGACACCACTGATCTGATGTAATCTTTACTATGGTCATGTTGCGAAGTTAGAGCCACCCTTGCCTCCCAAAACAAGACCAACAGAGATCTGCTCACGGACTGTCGTCTTGTACGTACCAGGCTAGCATTTGTCGTCGCTTTGTCGTCGTCATACCTCAGGCCTTCAGGCTGCACCGACAGCGCTGATCCGCGGCCTTGCCAAGCCTGCTGACATGGCAAGACCTCTTGTGATGTGGTCAGGAGGAAGCAAATGACTATGATATTACAGCGCTCTGCAACGTCTGCAACACCCCTGATAGTAGGGTATGGCCTGGGGAATGCTTCTCTCCGACCGATTCCTCGCTGATATAGAGGTAAACATACGAAAAAATAACAGAGAATGGGGCCCTCGAAATTTGGCCACAAGTACTTCGTCTTTACGGTTGTTCCCAGTCTTCACCTCCGCTTCCGATTCACCACCTTTACTCGCGTCGCTGGTCTCGCTTGTTCGAATGGCGTCGACAACGATTCCACAGGCCATGGTTCTCGCCCCTTGGATAGGATAAGGGCACTGCACGGTCATCATTCGTTTCTATACTGTTGGATAATGTTGCACAGGGTAAGGACAAAGAAGTCGAACCCCAGCTTGGCTTCGACGTACGGTGGACAGCGAACTCGATGTATGGAGGTAGGCCAAGCCATTCGCCTGATCCGCTGACTCTCGCTAAACGCCGGACAAATAAAGAGCTAGCATCGACACCGCGAGTATCCTTCCAAAGCCACAGCAGAGATCGTCCTGGTTAAAAGAAAACCATGTCAGACCATCGCAACAATCTCTCACTTTATTCTCGCCATGGTTCAACATCCCGAGGTCCTTAAGCGGGCACAAGCCGAGGTGGACGTTGTGGTTGGATCAAACCAGTGGCCTGTTTATGAGGATCGGGAGTCGTTACCGTATTGTGATGCAATCTTTTCGGAGACGTTGAGGTGGGGTGTTCCTGCACGTTTCAGTAAGTCCTGCGCGGTGTCGAAAGCGTTGGTCGTTGACGTATAGACTTCTAGCCCTTCCTCATCGATTGATGGAAGATGATATCTACGATGACATGATCATCCCCAAGGGATCCTTAGTACGTCATATTGATTCATGAACCCGAAAGCTCTTGCGATACGTTGACTCAACTCGGTCTCGGTCTTTGGTAATATCTGGTGAGTTCAAGTCGAACGCGTGACCAAAATAGTTGCTGATGACGCTTGGTATGCCCATCTAGTGCGATTTTCCGGGATGAGAAGCTCTATCCTGACCCATACTCCTTCAACCCCGATCGATATTTGCATCCGGCTGTAGACGAAGCAACAGCACGCAGATGCACCCGCGGATGTACGCCTTTGGCTTCGGAAGGCGGTAAGCGTGTCTATTACCTTTTCCCTGTTCCGGGTTGAGCATCTTTGACTGCGGTGTCATGATTTCGTGACACGGATAGACGAAGGCCAGGAGCCAACCTCGTGGGATCATCAGTCTGGCTACTGATGGTATCGTGCTCGCCACACTTGATATTGGCAAACCAAGGACGGGAAACCGACCCCGAGGTAGTCTATGATGATACCATCTTCCGATGCGTGTCGAGTGCTGTCTGGACGCTCTGGCAGCATCGTCATTGTGAGAGAGGCGATATTGTCCAAAGAATCTAGCATACCTGATCCGTTCAAGTGGTTGAAGGTGTTGACGCAAGAGGGTTTATGAGGTATAATTGATGTAGGTCCTGGCTGGTTTTGCATGAGGACCCGGCGTTCATGATACACACGTACGGGGGCTATACCCCGCAACAACATCGGGGTGCGATGGAGAGCACGGACTTGCCCTTGTGATGACTACTTACCTGTATTTGAGTTTCGAGCACCTGTTATTCCCTTGTTTTTCTCTTTCAATGAATTGATTGTTCGTGGGTCGACGGTTGGGTTTTGGTGGTACAGTCCAACTTGATGCATCTCACAGTCTTTGTCAGGTCTCTCGTTCCCCGACACCGGTGGTAGACGGACTGCTATGTCTCACTGGAACGGCATGCAATGCTGTACCAGACGGAATGCGAACGATATGAACCTCTGGGAAGCTGGAGTGAGACTCGGAGGCCGTGTACTTGTACATGCTCCTTTTAATTTGGCGTGGCGTGGACAGCTGCCAGTTGCCAGCCTGGATGCTACCACCAAAGTCTATATATCTCGATACAAGTACTAACCATTGTCATGATTAGTTTATGAGGACACGACATACCTTGATCGCACTCGGCGTCAGCTAATTCATCACCTTCATTCACTTCCATTTCGTGCCACTGACGTCTGCCCTTCCGGATCGTGAAGACCCAAGACAGGCTCCGCTGAGTGGAGTGGCATGGAGTACTAAATGTAGCCCTCACCGTGACGGTGCCAGCGCCAGGCTATGATTCCACTTTCAGTCCTTTATAAGCTTAGCTAGGCTACAGTCCTCCCAGTGCAGCTCCAAGATACGGATCACCACCATGATCGCACACCCTACACACATATCTAGCGCCTTAGTGCTATTGCTGGCTGCCTGCTTCCCAATGCCCTCGGTGGCAGCACCGGCCACGCCTCGAGGTATCGATCGTGACACCAACTCACATTCCATCGCATTTCCGAGTCCTATAATATCATGCACGCTCAACACAGACGGCCGAGGCAACGATCCAGCACACCATCAAATAGTACGAGACATTTATTCCAACTGGATTAAAGGAAGATTTTCACGACGTTGAAACGCGCTTGTAGCTCGACCAGAGTACAGACGGAGTCAGAGGTGAAGAGGTGATCTTATCTCCTGTGCCCTGGATTGGATCTGGTGCATTTACTTCTGATGGATAGGCTCGGCGTTGTGTCGAGGACGTAATCCGGTGCAGGATGGGTAGCGTCTTGTACTACTCTCACGGGATCACTGAATGAGGGTTGTCTGTTGTGCAGGTGATGGTACTGGAACATGTGCGTTCCCCGATGGAGGTATCACAGCATACCACGAGCTACAGTTGGAGCCAGGACGGGTGAGCCATATGGAGCACGGGAAAGACGAGGTGCATGCGAAAGAAGAACCTGGAAGCCATGACGAGGATGGAGCAGATGAAAGCCAGCCCGTTGGGAGCCCTACAGGCGACACCGACGGAGAGGGTAATCAGCTCCAAGATGTGCCACCTAAGTTAAATTCTGGAAAGCCTTCGATCATGACAGTGCTACTGCTAACCAGGTGAGTGCCTTCGCCTTCATGAGTGGCCCCCCTGCAGAGCATGAGCGGACCCTACAGCTCCGGATTGGTTCTTGTTGCGACGATGTTGATATTGCTGCGTTCCCCGTCTAAGCACTTGTGCGGTAAACGCTTTGCTCCAAGTCGCTTTCGCATCAGCGAAGCCCGCCTTCTGCAATGGGCCAGTGAGGATGCGGAGTTGGTGGAGAGCGCAGAGGACGTCAACGGAGGGGACGACCTCATCAACGATGAAAGCATTCCACTAAAGCCCACTCCTAGAAAGAACATCTCAGTGCACTACGGGAGCGCACAAGGACATTGGATCTGAGGAGAAAGATCAGGATCCTAAATGAGAGGTATGATTGCGTGGATGTAGACGCCCTAAATACACAACATTCCAGCATGATAGCTGTAGATTAGTTCGGGAATTCCCTGTACATCAGTCATTATGTCTTTGTACCTCTTCGTACCCTCGTACGTGCTGGTGATGAAGCAAGTGCACGAAAAGATGTATCGTAGTTGGTTACCCAAGCATAAGGTAGCACTGTAACTGATTGTGGTGCGAGGAAAAGCCAGCTTGAAGACCGTCGCGATTAGCCCCACGCTGCAGTTGTACTGTTCGAGATGTCAGACGGACTAGAAATGGTGAATAGGAAGGACAGACCTGTAGTTCACTATGAGATGTCCATCCGTCGCAAAGGACTGAGATTTATTCAGCTCACAAGATACGACCACGAGCTGGGCAAACGTACCTTGAACAAGTTCGATACTGTATCATCGGGAGCGGGCGAGAATGCCAAGTTGATATAAGTGAACTTCGTGAACGAATAATGAACGAACAAGTCCCCGCATGCAAATTGAAACCCATACCAACGGATCCCCAGCTTTCCAACCAAGCTCCTTCCTCAAAAACTGGATGACAGCCTGAAATCGGTTCGCAGCGGTGATCTTGTAAAAGTTCTGCTTCATGATCGGGGCATTTCCGACCGCCTTGAAACGCACGATCACTGTGAAGTCATGTTCGCGCCATTAATGTTTTGTCTAGAACACGTCATCGAGCACCCGGCTGACCTTTGGAAGGATCTTTCTTCTTGTATGTCTCTAAGGCTTGGATAGCTTGCATGAGGCCCTCTCCGCCTTCTCCTGGTGTCCAGGGGAGTGAAGCTTGACGACCTAGATCCTCGGGGCTGCCTGACGGTTGAGCCATCGCTGTGGACACGTCTGTATCCAGTGGTCAAGGTTGGCGTAATCGTGGCGGCCGTTGGTCAAGCGACTCAGAGGTACTTCCGGCAGTTTCCTTTTCCGTCTATTGTTGAACCCTCGGTTTGCTTGGTACGGGCGCTTAATCACTAATAGCATCAAGACACTTATTCTTCGCATCGGTTCCCTCGTGCGAGGCCAAAGGTGCGCTGAATCCACCGAGAAACATTGCAAATGATTAATCCAGTCTATGGCTATGTGCGCAACTGTACAGGTGATCTGGTAGTTGTTCACATCATTATCATCGTCATCAACCTCGCTTCAGGCTGGAACCTCTTCCTTTGCATCAGCAGGGACAAATTTCCCAGAACCTTTTGCAAAGATATCCTGAGATTTAAGGGGGGACGATGAGTGAGCGTTCCTAGTTGCCACGAACAGAAGCCATACCTTGATCATTCCTTTCGAAATCATTGTCAAAGCCTCCCTGCTTTCCCAGAGAGGATACAAAACCACAGCGAAAGCTGAACAGAATGTCCAGAGAATCCCAATCACGACCCAGACCGTGAACCCGGTGGTACTAAAGATGGTTGAAGCCCCAAACAGAGGGAGTGGGATGAGGATCATAAAAATTATGGTCTACGAACAGATAAAATACTAAGAATTAGCAACAAAGTCTAGTCGAAGCCGCCCTGCAGCGCGCCACGTACCATGATAACGGACGACCACGCAGCAAATCTGAAAGCTTTCTTGAGGCCCACAGGATCAAGCTCACTGTCTTGTGTAGCGGCGTTCGAGACGGTCGACGCTGATGAGTTTGGCACCTTCTTTTCGTCTTCAGCATCCTCAGCGACGTCAGCAGGCTTCTTGTGAGCTGCGGACAAGTTGATAGCACGTGTCGCGGCAAAGTCATAGTTTTCTGGCCACTGGATTGTCCGAGCGTTAGCGCATCTCAGGGTAAAGAAACTCGACTTACAATCAGAGAAGCGACAACGGCTACAATTCCCCCAACTCCAATCGATGCAAGGTTTCCTGCAAGCATCTCATAGTTGCCTGTTCACAAATGTTTTAATATTAATGTGACTCGCGAGCCCTAGAAGACCTCATCGCACCTCCGCTTGTCTGTTACAGATGAAATTGATGTCAGCGAAACTCAGAAGGGTGACAGAGTTATATCTTACGGTGACATTGATAACACCTGCGTTGTACGCATCTGTGACACCTAGCCATGCAGCAATACCAACCACTAAACCGATGACGGCACCCCCAACGCATCCAGCACGGCTGGCCTTGCTCCACGTGATGCAGAGTGCAATCGGAACAACAGCTGAACCAAGGATAACGCCCATAAAGGTCTGGTCCATCAGGAGAAGGCAAGTTCAGGTCCATTGACATGACGTAGGGAGCTCGACGTACATAAAGCCAACCCATGGACACGCCGATATAGAAGAAGATAACTCCGGCAAGGCCCATCACGAGGGCGAATATGGCGACCTGTAAGGTAGTCGTTTGAATGCTAGCTTGAATTTAGGGAGCAGAGGAACACATACCCCAGCATGACTCATTCGCAGAATTTGCTCCTCTGTAGCTTTGGGGTTAAAGTACTTCTGTGCCACGGTTTTAACCCCTTCGTACATGCTTGTGCAGAAAACAACCTTACCACATAAATATCATACGTCAAGATGGACGAGACGGCAATCAGCTCAGCGCTCGTTGCACTGGTCACAGCCAAAAACAAGACAATGAGCAGGGCTGCTGCCCCGCTCTGTCCCAAAAGCGTAGCAGCAGCAAAGGAAGCAGGTAGTCCCGCTGAAATCTCGTCAGGTGTCAGAGGGGGGAGCAGAGATATAAAATCGCTCGCAGTCGGTACTTGTGTAGGCGATGAAGGTGCGGGAACAGCTGAGAAAGCGACAGCGGCCAGACCGAGGGTAGTGGAGAATGCGAAGGGAATGGCAAACCATGCAATTCCACCAATGAGGTATGCCTTAACGGTCGTCGCAGGTCGGCTGGCAATCGCACGTTGCCAGTATGCCTGATCCTGGAACACAGTGGCGAAGTTTCCAATCAAGTTGATAACGCCGAATATGAGGCCATTTTTTGAACGAAGCGTGAGGTAAGATCCCCCAGCGTTTCCAGAAACCGGCATCATAGCTGTGGCCTGCGAAAGGAGGTAGTGCATTTTACTGATGGAACCAATGTATCCAGACGATGCGTAGACCGTGAAAACGAACGTAAGGATGATGGCAAAGAGGACCGTGGTGTGCGTACTAGATCGGGGAGCCGTCAGGAGCGAAAGTCGAGCGATCATGAATTACGCACTAGTCGCACAGCAGTGTAGACCGCATCCCACCCACCACTACATAGATCGCGACCCCAAGAGGGATCAGGAAACATGCAGCAATGGTGCTCATCCCAGTAAGACCCGTAACTGTGGCTGAACCTCCCAGAACAAGCATGGAAGAGACGATAAGGTTCGTGGCGAGGCCGAAAAACATGAATATAAGATGGGCAACAGTACCCCAGCGTACAGCAACGATTTCTAGCCATGTGTGAGCGTATGGAGCGTTGAGCTTGAGCTTGGCGGCCAACTGGGCGAACAGAAGGACCTGTACGGTGGCACCCGCAGCGTACCACCATGGTCCAGATATGCCATATCTATAAGCAACTGCACTAGATTGAAGCTATTGGCGCTTCGTTCGGTACCTGAAATCCACATTTGCAACGAACGTGTACTTACCAGCGTGGCTGCCCATGTCCAGGCGGAAACGATGCCAGAAGCGATTAGGCCAGGTTTGACGCTTCGTGAAGCGGAAGTAAATTCTTCCGAGTTTTTGGGTGACACTCCAGTGTATCGTGCCTGAATGGCCGTCAAGCAGACCATAAAGGCGCTAAAGAACAGACCAATTCCTATGGTTGGGATGTGTAAGAAATCATTCCGGGACATGTTTCCAATGTCTCTCACCGACCACTGGAAATGCGCGTGTTAGTACATAAGTTGGAGCTCATCAACGTTGTACAGGTAGTCTTGTACTCACCGACTCCATAGCCAGCGCCTTGGGGAAGGGCGTCTGTTGACATGCTGTGCAGCTGTGAAGAGGAAAGCAGACGGTCAGGCGAGCAATCTGCATTTCAAGTCCATTATATAAGTCCTACTGGGCCCTTACTTATCAGGAGAATATACATAGGAAACCATCAATCAAGATAAGGAAGAGTTTTCGACTTTGACAGACCAGTACTAAGACGCAAATCATTTCAGCTGTTGCTGTCAAGAGGTGTTCAACGGCCGCCACCAGCCGCCAGCGATATCTACCCGACGTTTTTGAAAATGCACCTTCTCCCCAATTCAGTTGCTACAGTCTTATCATGTCAAGTCTACTCAGCAGCCAAGGATTTCCATCAAAGACTGAGCGACAGGATCCACGAGTGGTGTGAGAAGAATCGTGGAAGCAGTGCAGATAAGGGCTTAGACACAGGTACCACCACCAGGGTCAGGACGGAAATGGCCTGAACGTGAACAATGAACAGGCATGCGGGTTGTGAGAAGAGCCTGAGCCTATGGTGATCGAAGAAAGATAAATCAAAAATATTTTGACAAGAACGAGATTCGAACTCGTGCCCTTTCGGACTGGATAGATCACGCGACGAAAGTTACGTAAGCCTGATTCCAGCGCCTTAGACCGCTCGGCCATCTTGCCATAGCGAACCAGCACCAAACCTGCAAAAGGGAGACGGAGAATGACGGAAACGTCACATAAAGTTATAGCGTGCAACGAGATTCGTCGGTGGGAGGACGAACCACGCTGAAGCCCCTGAATGTTCATCGGAATTTGTCTGGTGCCTCATGAGAGGCCCATCTGACCGTTTGCATAAAGAAAACTAGCAGTGCCCACAACTTACTATAACCTCTAACGTTCGTGGAAGGACTCATCGGACTACTCGATTGGGCAAGTCACTTCAAAGTCCGATAGGCCTGCAATACCTTACACGTAGGGCTTACCGAAGAATTATAGAGTGACTGGCGGAACACGAGTACTAGGCTACATACACAGGGCTCAAATCAGTGAAAGTTGTTTCTTCGACGCGATGGTGAGTGATTCATTCTTGCACAATATCTGCTCGTTATAACACCGCGCAGGTAGTTCTTGCAGCTTCGATATGCACAAAAGGCGGCAAAGGTATGATCGCGAGGTTTCCCAACGTGCTCATCTTCTAAGCACACCCGTAGCCGTTCTTTCGCGTCAGTTCCACCCAATGACACGAACCAGAATAGAATCTCTCCTCGCCTCCTTCCCAAAACTCATCCCCACGAACAGCCAACACACCTCCGTCGAAACCTCCGAAGTCCGCTATGTCTACCAACCCCTCGAAGATCTCTACATCCTCCTCATAACCAATAAAGCATCAAACATCCTCCAGGACATCGATACCTTGCATCTCTTTGCTCGGGTCGTGTCGGATATGTGTAAGAGCGTCGATGAGCGCGAGATTCAGAGACAGTCGTTTGAGTTGCTCGGGGCTTTCGACGAGGTTGTTAGCTTGGGATATCGGGAACAGGTCAACTTGATGCAGGTTAGGAGTGCGCTAGAGATGGAGTCGCACGAGGAGAAAATCCAAGAAATCATTGCCCGAGTAAGTGCATACTTTTGACCAAAACCAAACCACATCATGATGCTGGGACCATCGCAGAACAAAGAAGCAGAGGCAAAAGAGGAGCTCAAGCGTCGCGCTCGTCAACTCGAGATGCAGCGCAGGGAACAGCAGAAGCGTGCCGCTGCTATGGGCGGCGCTGGGGGCGGTTCCTCTTACCTCGGTGGCGGTGTTTCTGGATATTCCCCGGTCCCGCGTTACGAAGCCCAAGAAGCCACAGCTGCACGTACTGCGTCCCCCGCACCAGCCGCGACATCGCGCCCTTCACAGTTCAAGACTAGTGGTATGAAGCTCGGTAGCAAGAAAACCCGACAGGCAGAATTACTCGACGCACTGGGGGGTGAGGTCCTCGCTGTCGAGGAAATGTCATCCCCTCCAACGCCCGTTCCGGTGGAACCACCTACTCTTGCTCAAAAAGACGCCAGAGGCAGTCTGCCCGCTGTAGCTTCCGAGAGGTATGTTATGATCTACCTTAATTGTCACTCGCCGGTGATGACTAAACCCGATATCTAGCGTACACGTCGTGATCAAGGAAACGATCTCAGTCTCCCTCATGCGCGAAGGCGGTGTCAAATCCATGGAACTCAAAGGCGATATGAACCTCCAAGTCTCTGATCCTTCCAACGCACACATTAAACTTGCCCTTGCACCTTTCACGAGCGGTTTCGGTTCAGACCTCCAGTTCAAACAACATCCCAACGTGGCCAAATTCATACCAGGCCAGGAAAAAGTCGTTGTGCTCAAGGATCCGTCGAGGGCATTCCCTGTCGGTCAAGCGCTGGCAGTTCTCAAATGGAGATATGCTGGCCAGGACGAGAGCTATATCCCTATTTCAAGTAAAATTTCGTCTACCATTGCTTAATCTGGCCTCACTGATGGCTTCACAATCCATAGTAAACTGCTGGCCATCGCCCTCGAACGATGGTACCTGCGAAGTGAACATCGAGTACGAACTCGAAAACGAAAATATCACACTCTACGACGTCGCTATTTCTATACCTCTTCCTCCGGGGTCCTACCCAACTGTCTCTACCGAGTCTGTGTGGTCCCTCAACCCTTCCACACATTCCCTTGATTGGACTATTCCTCAAATCTCCCCAGAGGACCGGTCTGGTACGCTCGAGTTCACTGTGGGCGGAGATGACGTCGGGGCATTTTTCCCTGTGAAAGTGTCGTTTGTTGCGCAGGGGAGCCTTGCGGGGATCGGGATCACCAACGTGACGAGGGCAAATGGGGGAGAAGAAGTGGTGTTTTCGTGTGATGCGGTCGTCAGTACAGACGAGTATCTCGTGCTGTGAGCACAATTTTAATGCACTCCTGTTCGTATGTACGCCCCCCAGCTGCGTGCTCTATCATTCGATAACGATAATCGTGCCAAACCTACTAAATCTGGCTACAATAAAGCAGCGATGCACGTACTGACGACATTCAAGAAATATTCAAGTACAAGTCGATACCTAGAACAGACAATAAATATAACACATGTCATAGCAAGAACAATTCCCCACCGCCAAAACTATATCAAAGAGAGGCCTAATTCAACTGTACAACTTCGAAACCGCCGCTTCCTTTCGCCACGACGAAGCGACCCATTCCCTCGTCAAAATCCACCTTGTCTCCGTTCACGTCGCCATCCCCGCCAACGTCGTCCATAAGGTATAAAGCCTTGCCCATCTCGAAGACAGGCCCAAATTGCATCTCGTACGGTGGGAGGAAGAGGAGGCCTGGCGAACAGAGCCTGAGTTCCCTGCCTACTACGAATATCCCCCGCCCTGACGACCCAAAACGAAGACCGGTACATGGTTGAGGGACACCCGCCGTCACCGCTTCTCCCAATGTCCCAGGGACATGTGGAGTCAGCTGCATGAAGCGATATGGGAACGTGATGGATTCGTCGATAGGGTCGTCGGTAAGAGGCACCAACATCGACATCCACACACGACCAGCCTTGCTCTTCGGACGTGCTGCGATGGTGAGGGAGTGAGGGACGGCTAGAGAGGAGCGCTTTGGCTTGGTGTGTGGATCAGGTAAGCCGCGTGTAACGCATGGGGTGAAAGCGATAGGTCGACTGATCGGTTCTTGAAACATGAACACTCGCTTGTGCTCAATGATTGCTTGGCCTTGCATCGGAACTTCAGGAACGGGAAAAACGCTCATGCAACACTCCCATGCAACAAGTATATGCCCTGAGAATAGGATAAAGTCAACGAAGTCGCCAAACTACAAGAAAAGAATGTGTTTCAGTGTTTAGTGACTCCCGGTCCGCTTGACTCACTAGATCGGGAAGACAAGGGAGAAGAGCTGTTCCGGTTGCCCCTGTGTGCCAGTCCAGAAGCTCGAGACCTCCCCCGCCGGGCTCACCGGTCGTGTCGAGTAGAAGAAGGTGATTGGAGATGCCAACGATGACGCCTGGAACCAGAGAATAATCACACAGCGTTGCGAAGGGTGCCTTCAGGCTCAACGAGAGCACCTTTACGAAGCCGCCAGACCTAGTGAGATCAGTGAAATGGTCCACCGAAAGAGAAAAACCGCTCTCACTGTTCCCTTTGCCCAACAGCGATGGTACCCGAGTTGTCGAAGTCTTTGACTACCTTGCAGGACACCCCCTTAGGAGCGACCCACTCAGCAACTTTCTTGAGTCCCTGAGATAAGCCCGAGCGGGTGACGATGAACCAGTAGACGAGTGTATTGTTTTGAACGGTCAAAAATTCAATGCCGCCCGGCATAAACAAGACTTGGTCCACTCTTTCCCCCCGCTGTATGGAAATTATGGCATTGGCAGAGAGGGATGACCAACGATTTTCAAGATGTAGTGCACGTAACGTGCGGGTTTCGAGGTCAGTAGAAGAGAGATCCGAAAGTGGACATGGCGGTCCCGGAGGAGGCAAATTACGTGCCAATACTTCAGCACAAAACCTTGCACACCAGACGCAGCGTATTTTACTGAGAAGGTAGTAACGTCGAGAAGTCTTCGTACTCGGTTAATGACCGGGTAATTCGTGGCATGATGACTCACCTTTCTCAGCGCCAAGATAGCATGAACAGACAATGTCTGTAGCACCTGGATCAGGATGTCGTCCACAAGCTCGTCCAAGCCAGTAACCATGTAGCGTACAATGGAACGGGAGGTGGAGTTGGGGGTATCACTTGAAAGCGCCACGACAACGTTCTTTGACATGCTGGTTCACCCACGAGGAAAACTCGAAGAGGTCCCCAGTGTGTTCTGCGCCAAATATATGCTCGATGCTCTGGGACAAGCTCGGGGCTTGAGGGTGATCAATCCAAAGACGGGTAACGTTTCAGCCGGTCGTTGCGATCTCCGTTGTAGGATCTCATCACAACTGCCAGTTTGATTCGCCATGTCATGCCAAAATAGTGTAGTCCGCGACTTACATATTTGAATAGAGGCGGTCTGCACGCAGTTCCAAGTCTAAGACTCGATAGCTGTAAACTTGATTGATGGTCGCCAAAAATAAAACATAGGTGAGGATAGCGTCCGACAACTGCATCGGATTTAACGAGTAAGAGTCCACGACAGTACGATACCGTCGATGGGAAAGGAACGTTTCTGTAAAACGGTGACCATAAAACGGGTCAAACTTTGACATTTGGAGGGAAAGATGCAGCTCCACTTACTGCAAGTCCGGCAATTGTCGAATACAGTAAGTGAAACTTCAATACCAGTCTAATACTAGGGCATGGTCCAACCAGAGATGGTCTGGCACTTTTTTTCCCCGCTCCAAATTACGCACCAATGTACCTCTGCATGAAGCGTTGCACGTTAGACTCAGTAATGAACTTAGAAAGTAGTGGCGTCGAGAAATCTTCACACTCCGAGTCTTGTTAGCGATTAGCTCCTCTTTGGCACGATGACTCACCTTTCTCAGTGACAAGATGGCCAGGTTTCCGAGTTAGGAGCTACGAAACGCACGGTGGAACGGAAGGCTGAGCTGCGGGGATCACTGGAAAGCGCCACGGCAACACTCTCTGATATCCGAGTTCAAAAGCGAGAAACCTATACAGGTCCTGAGTGGAGGTGAGAAGATGCATAATGTTCCGGCCGTCGTACATCTCAGTTGTAGGTATCACGACTATCAGCTGCAACCGTGACATCGCGAACGGAACTAATGATGGTGAGCGACCAAGGCTACTACTAGTAGGTACTATGGTAGTGCTTAATCTCGCCGCCACCGGGTTTCCGATCTCCGAGTCTTATGGTATGCGAATCGAGCTATACTTGGGGAGGGTTAGGTTCTAGTGTGGTACTTGTCACCATCTGGTACTTGCATGGCAGTAATTAGTTGGCATCTGTCCCTCTTACCTGTATACTTGAGGTGGCAAGAAGTGGTTACTGTTGATCTCTTTCTATCTCCCTCGCCCCTTGGGCTCACTCGTACAACGGTGTCGGGAAGTCCACTTGACAGCGGCCAAACCCCGTCTCCCGGAAAGAACAAGTGTAAACGCACAGTAAACCAGGCACGTCATAGGGTGACGTACACAGAAAACGTCACCACCCTTGAGCACATAGCTTTTCTCTGGATTATGACCAGCCAGAAGACTTGCAACCGCGGAGATATGGATTTCAATTTGTGCTGCAGCACATCACAGCTCTTTGAAAAAACAAGAAACAAGCACCCGTCTGTAGGCGTATCGCTATCAGTGCTTCAACATACATAAGGAGCGATCCATCTCACGCTTGTTGCGAGCCTTCCCCGATCTCGCTTGGCTAGATCAACGCCCTGAACACTGCGCTAACGGGGATTTGACCAAAGTATTGTCCCCAAGTGGTAAGCATGATGGTTTTCTTTCCCTCGAGAAGCCTGAGCTTCGACGACGAAAACTGCCGAGGCCTGTCCAGGCTCACTTATAGGGGGTACTTTGACGAAGAAGCTGCCGTTAAAGATAGAATGGCATTTACCTTTTGCTAGGCGGTTAACCGTCTTGACAGCGCATGTCGGATGGCGCAAGGGCCGGAGAATGTCCAGAACGCTCCCAGCTACAATCTGGGAAGTAGGAAGCCTAACATTCAAATACGCATGGGCTTGAATGACGTCCCTAATCACTTGGGTATGGCAGCGCCCCTCGTCAGTGCTAAACTGGGATCGAGTCTTGAGAGTAGACGGATGAAGACCCCCACAAGGTACCAATGAGAAGTATATTTCTTACGTGTAGACAGATCCAATTCGGAGCACCCTGGTTATGACCACGGTCAGGAGAACGCTCCTATGGCGATGATGACACGTACACTGCTTATCCGAGCCCAGGATTGTAGGGCTGACATGTTCCAAGCCTCAAAAACACCGTCAAGATCTTGTGTAATACCTGGGGGTCGCATAGGAACCAACGGTCTTTTCTCCTTGGGGTATCCCAGGTAGGGTCGCTATATGGCCCCGAAAGGGTCGGGAGTGGCAAAATTTGGATCGAATGCCTCGATACTCGCACGTGTGGTGGGGAGCGCTACCCCGCACAGCACCGTTCTTCTCTTTTCGCCCCGCATACACCTAATGCCGATTCAAGCGAGTTAGCATTTGCGAAATGTACGTGGCAACTACTCATGATGTGGCGGCCGAGCGCCCTCCCCTTCCGCTTAACACGGCGATTCAAACCTGATTCCCAGCTCGCGGAAACCCTTTGATCAAGGCTTCTAGCTCGTGGACGACCGGACACGACCGAGTAGCATCATATCAATTCCCGGTCGATTCCATGACTCCCATCATGGGCTCACCTGAACCACAAGGAGGCCGTGTCAATATTGAGGCGCCTTGTCAGCGGCGTCGATGATGGTGTGAATTTATAACATAAAACCGTGTGTGCCCAACGAAACTGGTTGAGTCAACTTTGACACTGGGTTGGCGGATGCGTGGCAGTTGATAAATTTTAGGGTGACAACTGACTTGAAACGACGCATGGACCAAAAATTTTACCTTGTGCTGGTTGCTCACCAATATGAGAACAAAATCATTTTTCGTGACCGGCAACCACAAATGTAATCAAAGGTTGATCCACGTGGCCACGCGATCCGTCAAGATTAGTACGCGTATGAGACCATGTAGGTCCAGGGATGGTGAACGAATGCTAATTGATTCGCAAACTTCCAGACAGATGTCAAAGCAACAGGAAGCCATGGAAACAGTTCTGAAGATATCTGCAATCCATTATATTATATGACTAGACATGTAGCAGTGCTGAAGACCACCAGGGCTGGAAAAAAAGAAACGCCTGCTACCGGATTAATCCAAACGGTCATCTGAGCAACTGGGCTGGACAGAACGAAAAGGGCTACCAAAAGACCACAGGAAAAGAGAGAAAAGATGCCATGGTATGAATATAGGTATGCGATGTGTCTATATGATGCGATGTAGTAATGTGATGCGGGTGGAAAAATGCTAGAGGTGAGAGGGTGCCGCGTTAATTTGGCAATGCAAGATCTACAGTAGTCCCCAGCAACGAGAGATGGAAAAGAAAGAAGTTTTAGGCAGCCTTGATCAGGCATGGAATTTTGGCTTTTGCTGAATATGGGGGTGAGAAGTTGAGGACGTGGTGAAAAAAACTACTCACCGATTTCCGCATCATCAATGGTGATGACGAATTTGACGAGTATGGATTATGCGGAGGCTGAAAGGAATAGCCGGGAAAACCGCGGTCAGGACAAACTTGTAGCGAGTCAGCAAGACGTGGACAGACATACTGGATTCATGTAAGAAGGATTGGGAGAAGAACTGTGCGGCATTGATGCTGCCGTCTTGGACAGGACTTTTTTGAGCTAAGCGGGATGAAAGACGCGTTCAGCAGATAGTGAAGGCGCATGAACGAGAGTAAGTACCTTTGCTTCGCTTTCGGCGGCATGCTGCGCGTACATGCTCGGGTGCAGCGAGACGCCGTCGAGGCTTGTTGCCTGAGGTAATGAGGAGAGTGAACAGGAGAAACTTGGGAGTGCAACGAGCTTCTCGGCGCGAAGTCCTTGTAACTTTGATGGCGGAACGGCGGACATGGTAGATACAAAGCAAGAACGGAGTGAAGATATATTTCGACGGAGTAGAAAGGAAGCAAGTAAAAGGCCAGAGGAGGTGACGCTAGGAGTACGGAAGCACTTGACGGAGGAGTGAAGAAAGAAAAGTGTGGCAAGGATGATAGTACTTTATAATAACTGTTAAGCCAGTTCATTTCCCGCGCGATGCCGTCTTGATCACAGAGTCACGCTGGCGTTGCTGTTTAGCCTGCAGGGAGGTTATTCCAAGTTTATTCTCATAAACAATTCTCATAACGATGCGCTTGAAGATCCAGTTGAAGATCCAGCTGACTGAATCTGGGATGGGATGTGAGGGTGTATCGTCCCTTAGTTTCGGTCGCAATGGATGGGAGGTCTGGAAGTACATACTTGCCTGGCACAGACATCTCCCTTTTGCGAACGATAAGGAAAGAGACACCCATAATGCATAAGTTCTACTACCATTTTAGTTTTGCTTCCTATGCATGCAGGCATCTTTATTCACTCATAGTTGTCCATCTTACCCATGTCGCCCGTCAAATGCTTCGCGTAAAATTTGGGGGTCCTTTCTCAAGCCTATCCACACCTCGAACCCGTATGTAACTTACCTCTACCAATATTCAATTCCTCATCTGGCCGTTACTCCTTTACTCCATTTCCCGTCTACTCATACGCCCAGCTGGTGTCCTAGGAAATACCCACTTCCGCTCGATCGCATCCTTGCAATTGTCAGTACTTCGGCCTCGAGGCATGACCAATGTCATAATACCTTTCACCCTTCTTTGGTCGCCCTGAAGGTTATCTCCCCAATTGCTAGATGGGGTCCAATCTTATCTCCCAGAAGCAACCCAGTTGCCCTGTCTATCTATGATCAACGTGAACATCCACCCCTGCGCAGAACTCGGACGTATCCGAACGGCCGACATATCATTACACACCTTACAAAGCGCTTCGTCCAAGTTGAAACCAGTTCCGTTGGCACGCAACCGAAGGTAAGCAAAAAAAAAAACGGGTTCAATGGATCCCCGCAAGTCACATCTGAAGATCTGATCAATCAAAGAGAAATCTGATGTTCCGGTGGGTGCAAAGTATATGTTTTCTCCTCGGTCATCAATACATCATAGCACGCGTCAGTCTGCCAGCTGATAAACATGGTGTACTTTGTACATGCAAAATGAACGGACACAGAGGGCCCTGCCTAGACATCGCTTAATGTACGCCTGTTCATGACTCTGGGAGTGTGCACGATTGGAAAAATAACTGACACAGAAACGAGCGGCGATTCCCGCAGAGGATGGCTTGTGTTAGAGCTTTCATCGAATGATACCCGTGCCCATGCGTAACAGTGAGTCAGCTTTCCGGCACCGAACGTGGGTAGAAACAAAGTTTAATCCTCCTTTTGTAGCCCGACCAAACTAAGTGACGGGAAGTAACACATATGGCTCTTGCTCTTCACAGGGGCCTCATGGCTAGCTTACGAGAAGCGAGATCAGAAAATCGACGTAGTTGACAGGGTGTGGTTCTCAACTTGCTGTGGATATCAGATAGGCAGGTTTACCTGAACGAAGCACGTACACGCCCTCTCCGCGACGCAGGGAGGCATCCGATTGAGATTTGCGTTTCTCACCCAATCAACGATTCCCAGACTTAGTTCGAACGATGTCGCGTAGATAGTTGTACATGCGATTGCACATTGTCAACTTCACGGAGTGATTCGAAACAGCTCTATTATTATAATCAAAACCTCTTGTCTATTCTATCATACACGGCATTTCGCCTATCTGATCAACAGCGCTGTATTTGCTATATTCACCTTTCTCCTCGGAGAACTCCTTCATTTAATCACTTCATTTCTACTTCAATGAGCTCAGACGACGTAACGTGTTGCATATCTCCTTCGAAAGTTCCACGTTAGTCAACAGCTTGCACGCCGTCATACACAGCCAACCGCTGGCATGCCTCTGCCCAATTCATACTACCCTGGACAAGGGCCGTAACGACACTAATCACATCGTCGATAGGCCCAATCAGCTGGTCCGTTGTATCCCGTTCGCTGCAGAAGGACGTGTCAACGTCAGATATAAGTTAATCGGCCCGCCACCCGCGGAACCTAATGCATGAAAACATACCGGAGTGTCATCGTCCGGTTCTGAACAGCTGCAAGGACGGGAATGGTAAAGTGATAGTGTCAGTTCCAATCAAATGCTTCGCGCAACAAGGTTTTGCATACAGGCAAAGTCAAGAGTCACACCAAACGGCGTCCCCAATTCATCGTTGCGGGCGTAACGCTTTCCGATGGAGGTATTGGAGTCATCTACTCTGGAAAAGATGCCGGCTTTACGAAGCTTGGTAGCTGTCGGACGCCGTGGGATAAACCAAAGCAATCGTGAGTGTACGATTCCAGATTGGATATGGGGTGCACGCACAAACTTCTTGTACTAATGGTTCGAACTCTTCTTTGGCACTTAGTGGTACAATAAGAACTTTGGTTGGGGCAACGACCGGCGGCAGCGAAAGAACCTGTAATTTTTGTAACAATTCCGTTGACTTTTTTGAGCAAAGATAACGAGTGCTCACCCCGCGCTCCACGTCTTGCTCCCTACACCAGAAACTATGTTCCAAGAGAGTGTACAAAATTCGACCGAACCCGAAGGAGGGCTCGATGACGTTGGGGGTGAACTCGCGAACTATGAAACACGTCAGAGTGGATCACGAACGAAAAAGATCATCGAATTCACTTGATTGCTTGAACGTCTTGCGCTCGATGGAGAGGTGTTCAGATGTAAGGGCAATTTCTTTACCATCGGCAGAGAGTTTGGCTGAGCTAAGATACCCCCGTCCACGTCAACTGCGATATCTCCGAGGTACGTTGAAGAGCACCTTACCCTTGAACAAGCTCCTCCTTTAATTTGAGGAGCTGGGCTTCGTCCATTTCCCCCACGATCTTCTGTACCAAACCGGCATCACGACCCAGCGCCTTCCCAAGCACTTTCTTATTGAATTCCGGGACCTCTTTCTCCGTGATGATGGGCTCCTTCAGGGCCTGCCTCACAACGAGCGGGTGGCCAGTCCTTGCCGAATGTACGGACAGATCGTACGCCGCACGATCTGCACACCCAACACACTCTGTCCACCCAGACGCGTTCGCGATCTCTGCGTCCCAGCAGTCGGTTGCGTAATGCGCCATCTCGTTTGCCATGTGCTGGCGGAATCGCAACCGCTTGGGATTGATACCGATATTGACGAGGAACAAGTTGATCCGCGCCAGGAAGTATCCAAGGGTCTCATTTGCCACGAGACCTTTGTCAACTGCCTCGCCTATTGTCATCTGAGTCAACTCTGTACTACCTTGTAATTGGACATGTCGATCGAGCAGGCTGAGGACGATGTGTCTGACTTCATGGAAGCGCTCATGTCGCTTGTCCACGGGGTCGACGTAATGTTCGATTTCGCCCATTGTGAATTCGCGTACCCGAAGAAGGCCAGCGCGAGGAGAAATCTCATTGCGGAACGATCTGCCGATCTGGGCCGAGGCAAAAGGAATACGACCATTATTGAACTCCAACAGGCGCGAAAAGTTGAGGAAGTGGCCCTGAGCGGTTTCTGGTCGGAGGTAACTTGGTAGTAATTTGAATCACGTTGCCTTCACAAGCAGTTGGAGGGGGACGCTTACCCAGGATGTTGCCCAGTGGGACCAATACTGCTTGCGAACATCAAGTTAAACTGTTGCGGTTCCCCGACTTCATTATCGGTATCTGGATTTCTAAGGTCATATTTGCGACACAACTCGCCGAGTTCGGGACCGGAGTAATTGTCCAGCTGTTTCGGTCTGAGTATCCGTGATTCGCGAAACATATCACGAGCAGCACTTACCTGGGCTAGAATGGTCTCGTACTCTTTTACTTTCTCATCGGCAAGTTGTACTGCTACACTTTTCACCTTCTTTTTCTTCTTCTTTTCGTCTTCCTTTTGAGGTTGAGCGGCCAAGCCACGAACTTCACGATCGCCAGCTAGGCGGGCCTCGAGGACATTTTTGACCAAATGATCTGCACGCAGGACATCGCCCGTTTTGGTGTCTTTTACCATCCAATCAGCGAATCTGGCTACATGACCAGAGGTTTCAAACACAGATGCGGGAGTCATGATGGTGGTATCGAGCTCTAGCATGTGATCTTCGATAATGAAGTGTTTCCGCCACTCAGCGATGATGTTGGCCTGCAGAGACGAGCCTGGTGGGCCATAGTCGTAGAGACCAGCGACACCTGTACGAAGGATCAAGAAGCCAATCCGAAAGAACAGTCGAGTGATCACATACCACCATAAATCTCGAAGGCAGGCGCATAGAAGAACCTGCGGTTAAGCAGGGCCTCCAGGCGGGTTTTATCGAAAGGATGTGCGATCTTATTGACTTCTTTCGCCATGTTTGAATGAGTAAAGCGCGCCCAGTGGCTTCTAGTGATCAACGGAGGAGGGTATGTACAGTGTCGTTGCACGAGTCCAAATCTGACTCGCATGCAGTGTGACTAGTCGCGTCGATCGCCGAGTCAGATAATATCACTTTCTAGATCTTTCTGTAGCTAGACCTCTTCAAACTTATGGGAGTCAAATTTGCTGGATGTTGATCAAGTTGAAGAATCATTATGTAAAGCATGCTGGACTACACCTAACGTACGGCTCACAGACTCCCGAGCCTGAAGGCCCGACTTTCACACCGCGTCGAAAAATCGTCTGTTCGATTTTGCCAGTGATATGGTATACAAAGCTCTTGTCTTTCCAAATGTTCTTGTCAACAGGCATCCAGCGCTGCTCAGGTGCTTCCCCCAGCACCGCTTGGTCGTGAAGGGAAAATAATCAGGATCGTGGTTGCCATTTGACGTTACATTTTTCGACAAATGACAGGTTTGCCAAGGGTAAATAGGCCTTGTGTTTCAGCCGTTTAAAATAAAAGATCGTAATACACCTTCCTTAGTCCTCGTGTGATATCCCCTCGCGCTCTCCACGTTGTTCTGATGCTGCATCTCGCAGTACCATCGCGGCCCTCGGTAAGTCATCTCCACATCTACCTACTTCTACGTCTCTTTTCCACTTCCTTTGCTTGAATTCTCGTTTCTAACATCCCAGCAAATCTCATGCTGAACGATTTGGACCAGGTTGACACAACCCGTGAGGCAGTCCCGAGGGACCCGTTTGAGCTCCTTCCCGCATCGCAATGGTCGTCCTTTGTCAACGCACTCCTTGCCACTGCGCTATTCAGATGCTGGCACATCTTGATTTTCTTCGCCATGTGGTCAACAATGGTCTGCCTAGTTAGCAGCAATGTACACAGCCTAGCAATTCAGCCTACCCTCATCACTGTGTATGTTGTGTTTTTCGTATCTCCATGGGACCTCCTGAGCAATCTCGTGGCATAGGTTCGGTACGGTGCTTGGTTTCGTCATTTCCTATCGCACGACGTCAAGTTTCGAACGTTACAATGAAGGACGGAGGCTGTGGTCACAGATTGTCCTCGGAAGTCGTGTGTTCGCTCGCACAATCTGGTTCCACGTCCCAGGTACGTCCTGTCCAAAATCTCAAGTGAATCAAGTCCAGAAACGCCACTTTCAAATTCCATAGATAACACCATGCCCAATGCCGGCGGCCTATCAGAAGATGAACGTAGAGCCAGGACACTGGTTGAGAAAAAGACGATCATCAATCTTCTTGAAGCTTATGCAGTTTCTGTGAAACACTATCTGCGCGGTGAAGACGGCATCTTCTACGCTGACCTTTATCCGCTCGTTAAGTTTCTGCCTCCCTATGCGCTCCCGGCGAGCATCCCGTCATCTGCTGATCTACCCGGAGATATGAGGGCCGAGATGGCCAGTCAGAATCAAGACGGGGACGTGCCTGCATCACCGCGGTCTGGCCATTTCCCCACTTCGGTGATGCACAGGAGAACGACGGAGGCTACAATCTCTGAGCTTCCTCTGCCATCTACAGCGCCTGGTACACGAGCAAACACTTTGGTGGGGCCTGTCCTCCAAGTGAACGGCCGACCTCAAGCTGGCGAAAAAGTCTCAACAGAGCCTAATGACGAGTTGTATATATTACCGGCTCAAATCCCTCCCAAGTACTCTGTGTTCGACTTGTTCCCCTTCTCGCTACTTATCAAGATGTTAACCAAACGGGGTCACGATGTGAAGGGGAAGAAAGCGGCAAGGTTGAGAGCACAAATGCGCAATCACCGAGGAGGCATGTCTCACAACGTACCTTTGGAGATATCACTGTATCTGGTCGGTGTTTGGCTTCCGTGTCCCTCGGAGTGAGATGTTTATGCCTATGGCTGCACAGAGCTCCTATATATCCGCTTTGCAGACACGCAAAGCTAGCGTGGACACACCCACCATCGGTGAGTTCATCTCTCCGTGTTAATCGATCGGGCGCCTGATTGAATTACTGCCGTCTCACAGGCGTGTTGTTTTCGACTTTGAACCAACTCGTGGATGCCCTCACGGGTTTGGAAAGGATTCTTACCACCCCCATTCCGTTCTCGTACGTGATAGAGTCCCGTTGCAGCGATCCCATCTCACATGCTTCCAGGTACTCAATTCATCTTTGGTTGGTGACCGCCATGTACTGCCTGGCGCTGGTATGATAACGTCCCCCGCAAATTTTGATCTCAACTCATCAAACCTTGATATTTTGGTCGTTCCGAACAGCCGTTCCAGATCTGGTCTGCTTTGAAGTGGCTCACGATCCCTGCCACTGTTTTCGCTGTAAGACCCTATCGTCATATAGACCCATGTCACAATCGCCTAAATGGTTATCTCTGGTGTTAGAGTTTCGCATTCTTTGGTTTCCTCGTTGCTGGCGAGGAGATAGAAAGTGAGTGCCAACATACATAATGTTCTCCCGTCACTCATATCACCCCTCATAGATCCTTTTGGTGAGTTTTAGAATTGGAAGATAAGAAAAGTATTCAATAACTTTTTGTCAGGTTACGACAAGAATGACCTGGTGAGTCATTTTTCCGGGTTCTATGAGGCACCCGGCGATTTGTCCCGCGAAACCTCGGGCCTTCTCTCTGATTCAATTCAATTCAATTCAACCTCGTGGCTAATCAATTTGAAATCTTTAAACTCCAGAATATGGACCTCTTCGTTCACAACATCATACGTAAATCTCTATCTCTGTCCAGCATCCTTTCACGTACTCATTGACGTCCCTTGATACAGGCAAGGAGCTCCGTGCTCTCACTACGACCCCTACACCTGATCCTGGTGTTTGGGCGTTCTCCGAGGAGAACGACTTACTCGCTTCTCGCACTCATAGTGAGCGTATCTCGCCTACGGAATGGGTCCGTAGGGGCGTTCCGAAAATGCAGGACGCCCTGGCGTTATACTAGCCCCTACTAGCCCCGTCGTGACTTGGTTGCTGTCGCGTCGAACTTTTCCGTCGTCGCTGACTTTCGACTTACACCACGGCACCAATAGCATGAAACACCCAGCAGGCATGTCAATACCGCATGTCAACGTTGATATCGTACGGCGTACACGTCATTGTTATCTGGACACTACTTTTACCGCTGAAAACCTTGTATTTAATTTGTCGTCAGCATCTGGGGCCACGGGTCAAAAAAATGCATTGCTCGGTCATTGTCTATATGTGAGTTTGGTTGCCTCTTCTGTCAGTGTCCGGTCAAAGTTCTCCGACTTTCAACCGCACAGCCGTCAAACTTTCAAGGACGAACCTAAGTTAGAGAGATGCTTTGCGGACCTGGGGACGTCGTCGCGTCGATTAGGGTCAATCCCGCTGACCAACGCCACCAGATTGCAGGCGGCCTAATTGCTCATTAGGCATGGCGATTCTGTGATTTATGGTGCTCGGTCGAGCATGCCGGTCATGAAAAACTATATTTTTCATTCGTAAAACAGTCGGTCTAGGATTTCCAAGCCCGCAAAATCCCTGCCGTCAAGTACTGTGTTTCAGTAAGTGTAAATATCGGGCTGGTAGGCAATTGCTAGTCGACTCGTCACGTCGTCCATGGCTAGAAATGCCCGCAGCACCCACTTACTTGTGAGTCAACCACTCCAAACAAGTGCACAAATCATTGTTTTGACATGTTGTGACGTGTATTGCAAAGGCTCCTGATCCTAACAAACGATGAAACTTTGAAGCAAACGACACAATGATCTTACAACTTGATAACATTTATAGGCGAAAGTCGTGCAAACGTTGAATCCGATTTTCACATCTGCACCACTCTATATAAACACGCCTGGATTGACATTATGAAGCATCCTCAATGCCGCCATGGGGGAAAAGGACTGATCTTTGAAGTCCGGAGCATGGGATGTATATGCATGATGTGATGTTTATATGAGCAGCGGATAATCGATCTCTGCACCTCGTGCTGAGCTTGCTGTTCCGAGCCAGCTGAGCAGCAGGATCTGAATTTCCATGTGCCTTCAGAACCTTGAAGCCGGGCTCTTTCATAGAACTCACGCTTCCACAACTCTGTTTCTGAATCTAGCGAAGATGGCGAACAGAAGCAGGCTGGCCAGTCTCCTAGTGTAGCCCTAGCAAGCTCACACGGAGGTGTATTCACGTTCACCAAGTACTGTATGGCTCTCATAACCGAGATGACAAGCTTACTATCAAGGAGCTGGATGATATTCATTGGCTACATATGTCTAACGAGCCCTGAATTCAAGCTTTCAAAAGCTTGAAGGCCTGATGTTCAGTCCGTGAGGCCTTGAGGCAACATACCGACACTGGCTGCACATTAATACTCGAAAAAGGCGCCATCGAACACGAGCTATAAACACTGACAGTGTATGAGACAAATTTGGGCGGACGTTGAAATTTCGTCAAGCCACATTGCCCGAGCATCTCACTCTTCTAAATTTCCCCGTTGTGTCATGAGTCTGTTTCTCCTCTGTAGCCCATAGTTATTCGTTATACGTTTCGGATCCCCCGTCCCTTGTAAGAACGCCTTTTCTATATTCCCATCATGTCCCAAGTACAAGTCTCGCCATCGCCAATTGTATGTGTCGTTTAACTTTTCTCGCTTGGCGACGGCACCTTGCATCGCTAACCGATCGACAGAACGACCAAACTCATCTGAGTCTATTGTCCTTGTCCATCGCTGCTGCGCATGCTGCACCAATACCAGCTTCGCCTGCTGTAGAATCCACTTCTCGGCCTTCTCAAGGTATGCCGGCGTGACATCTGCCATATCCACATAACTGAGGTCTAACATCATGGACACAGGCGCAGGAAACAATACCGCCACTAAGCATCGTCGATTGTCGTCCGCTGGACGGTCGAGGAGAAGGTTGAGCGATGCCCGTGATGCTGCTACTCGGCTCTCGTAAGTATCGCAGTCACACGCATACCAGTGCATATACAACCATACTGCCGTGGATTATTCATTCGTCTCTACTGCGCTGACGCCGATGCTTTTGTCGTATAGCCCAGCGTCCTTACAAACCACATCCGCGCTTTCGTCGTTGGCAGCTTTGTCGCTTGCCTCCCCGACCGTATCGCATCTTTCTGTGAATGGAACGCAAAAGTCGCTCCAGATGGAACCCCCAGCAACTTCCACAAATGGGACTTTTGAGCCCGGAAGTGTAGATGACAATGAACTTTCGACCTCCTTACCACTATCACAGAGTGTACCGGGCTCTAGTTCTGGGAACGCCACCAAGAGTGGTAAGAAACGAGGGACTATATTTACTTGCGAGAGCTGTTCCAAGGTCAGTCAGTCACCATATCCTGAATAGTGATGGGTAACCGTCGACATAATGATCAGGTATATAGACATCCGTCGTGTCTGATCAAACACCGCTGGGAACATACTCCCCAATGGCGGGAAGCCTCCAAGTTTGTGTTGAGTAAACACCAGCAAGTTCAGTTGCTGGAGGTAGATATATTACTGTTCGGGTACTTCCCTTGCGCTAAGCTATCTTACCAGGCGGCTGCGATTCTTTCGCATCTCTCCCGATCGTCAGCTTCGTTACCGGACGATCGCTCTTTATGGCCATCCTTCTTGTCGGGTGGTGTTGTCCCCCCTCCTATGCTGGGGAACGATGCCAATCCTTCGGAGATTACTAACTCACATCCAGTATCTAGCTCTGTTCCTGGTGCCTCTGTTTTAGGTTCTAGTCGGGCTGGATCAGCTGGCCCCCGCTTACATGACTACTCTGTTCCGCGCCCAGCTTCTGGCGCTGGCGGCATCACACAGCTGCGCCCGGGTTTACTAGGCGTACCCACAGCCACTGATTTCACATTATCACCCTCCATGGAGTCTAGGAGTTCCCCGATGCCTGTTCCAGCATCGACAACGACCGATGACGCCCTCAACCTCTTGGCACTCCGCTCTGCAAGCGTCATATCAGAGTCATGTGGTTCTCCGACCTCGGCGTACTATGACGCGTCTCTGTCTTCGTTCCCGTCATCGAGATATCAGTCACAACCCCACGCATTGTCTGAGACGGGGTGGTCACTTCCACGTTCGTCTTTAAGGTCCATGTCCGCCTCTTCTCGCTCACGCTCTGCTTCTGAGAGTAAGAGCGACGACGAGGGCGAGCTGGCGGACGTGGACGTAAACGAAGGGGACGTCCCAACGGTCCACCATCCATTTGTTCATTGGCTTAATGCCCGTGGGCACCTCTCCGGAGCACGATTTGGGTGGAAGACGGAGGATGACGATGGTGGGATCGCCTTTAGCGTACGTGAGGAAGACGAAGAGGAGGGTGGGAAAGTGTCGGCTAGAGCTGCGGACCAGGAATGGGATGGTATGGAGATGGAGATGGAGATGACGGTCTAGGTTCATCTCCCATTTCCGTGCTACACGGGTCTAGTCTTTGGACTAGGCTTTGGAGAGAGAAGGCACAAGGGTTGGCGGAGAACGACCGCATCGCACCGCATCACAACAACACAACGCACGATCAAGGAATGGATACAAACGACGCCAACAATCGCAATTGTGCTCTCTTCCTCTATTTTCTCTTCCTTGATTCCCGATTCTGGGTTTGTTATCGATGTCGACGAGCACCATTCAGCTCGTCTTGTACTTATTTATGATTTCATTCATACATCTTTTGATTCAAGCTTCTTGCACTTGCACGCCTTCTTCTCGCACCATCCCTTGCGTTATTATTTTGTTTTCACCTGTCGAACGATTTGTGAGAGAGCATCTGCTTGGACTCCAATCTGTATGTATTATTATTGGATGTAACACCAAGGAAATCGAAATGAAATAGGGCATCTTGTATTTGCATTTGATCGTTGGTAAATACAGACGATTTCCGATACAGTAACGATAAATAGTCCAATTGTCAAGCGCTCGGTGCATAGGCACGGAGGGCATACACCAATGAGATAATGCAGGTCCACGAAGAGACCCGAGACCCAACTCCCACACATCAAAACCCTGACTCCCAAAATATCAATCAAATACCCTTCGCCGTGAACGTAATCTATGATAATCCGTCAACGAAACGAGCGAACGAATCCGAGCCTCAGAGTCAGATCAATTTGCCAGAAGCGACTTTGACGGAACTTCGTTCGGCGATGGTCAGCGCTCCAACGATGTCCTTGCCCAGCTGCCACACGACAGCGCTGGGCACGATTATCCAGAATCTACATCGCCACGCAATTCATGAGCAACGGTCATCAGGTATAGAGAGCGGGCGGCAGGACACCTCCGCACCCCAAACACGCATACGCACCCATTGGGTATGATCCAATACACGAGCAGGTCCTCGAACGAGTTGTGTCCGGTCGCACATCCGCCGCAATAATACTCCTGTAACCAGTACAGTACAGTTTTGGAGAGCGTCATGGTCGCCGCTGCGAAGCCCACCAGGGGGGCTGCTGACCAGGCTGAGACGTGCGCGAGGTATACGTAGGAGAGGTTCATCAGGGTTTCGATGATGTTTAAAAGGGCTGTGAAGAAGGTGTTAGGATATGTAACAGGAGTGGTGGGGTAATTTGCCTTGGGCATTTGTGAACCCGTCGTTGTCTTCGAGGGCTTTTAGACCGTATACCTGTCAGGGCAAGCTCAGTAATGATCACAAACAAGACCATGGCACAAGGACGACTCACAAGGTCTACCTCCTGATATATTTCATAGGGTTTCCAGATCCAATGAAGGTCTCCTCCCACCATCGAACGTGGTCTGAATTCATCGTGAGCAAGGTCACGTGGCAAGTCTCTCTTCAAGGGCTCGTGACACGGACCTCATGAAACAATAGCCAACATCCCAGAAAATGACAGGAGCAGTCAACAGGAACCACAGCGTAACCCAGGTGTGAGTCTTCACAGACATGGCTAAGATTCGAAATCGCAGGGGAAATGAAGTTGGTGGAAAGAAAGCAAGAGCAATTTGTCAGGGCAACGGGCAACCAGGGTCAAAATATTATTTATACAGGGAGTGTTGCCCTGGAATCTGATTGGGGAAAGGGTTTATGTCTAATCTCACCGTGAGAGAGCTCCCTTGGCTGCTTGACAAGTATATTGTAATCCTGTTCACGGCGCACGGCGACCGCCACCACCCCGCGAACCCCGAACTCAGATCGGACGGGCACCCCCGCCTCCGAGAAGGCCCCGTCGGACGCCGCGGACGCGGGCATTACATGGGCTCCATCCGTATCGTACCATCGAGTCCAGTTTGTCTTCGTGCTTTCGTCTGGGACACGCGGGAATTGATCCGTTCCAGAATCGTTGCTATTGTAACGTGTAACAGTGCTTTGTGCAACGTTATCGAGAGCTTCCCATTGAGCGACGTGTGCAGCGGAAAATATGGGGGCGAGGATGGCCATGGATTTGACCAAGTGCAATATGGGCAGTCCTGAAAGGAGAGGTGGTACCGAAAGTCGGTTGAAAGACTTGCCAATGGGCGCGCGGTGGATATTTAAGTCATTGGTGAGTACATGAGGCTGCAGCATGGCCCTTCCATTGCCCGAACGACAAATCCGAAGTCATTGAGGTTCGACGTTTGTAACAAGAAAAAATTCCAAGGGTGGTCATGGTGCAAGACAAGAAGGATTGCTGTTATCCAGGTGACGTTACAGTCCATTTTCAAACTCGATGATTCATTTAGAGTCTTTATTGTTTCGCGGAAAGCCTGAACAGGGGGATTGTGTGGATATAAGTACGGTTATTCGCTTATGTAGTTAAGGTGGCGACCTCTCCTGTGCATGCCCATGGCGCCACAAACTTCGAACATGCTCACGACGGGCGGCGTGTCCACTGCGATGTCGCCATGTTGGCAAAGGAGTAGCGTCATCCCACCTGCTCCGACATTCTACCTCGAGCCTCGGCCCACGTGCGTAGAATACGAACTGGAAACATTTGGCAGTTTGATTCTGGTAGTTGTTGCAACGGTAATATATTAATGGCGAGTCCAATCCGCACTGACTGCCACGCTGCCTCCACTTGAAAATCCTTCCACGTTGCTCCAGTGCGCCCTGCCACGTTGTCCACATATTGCATCAATCGGTCTCCATCAATCAATCGGTTGTCCGTCACATCGACGGAGAAACTCCTGCGTAAAGCCTGCATCAGGGCCCGTCATCGCGTCAAGCACTTACCGGAGAAACGGCCTTGCCAAACACGACCAATGACTAGAGGGATATTTGTCAGAGTTCCCTTTTCCAACGCTCACATCGTCGACTCGTTGTATCTCACCGTCTTGTGCACGCTACCTGATGTCTGTAGCACCGGGATCGTCGACGTGACCAATGAACATCTCGGATCACTATCCATCCCCTGAGGATCCCTGTAGCCACTCACCGATAAAGAAGCCACGAAGGACAAAGGCTAAGAGTGTATCACGATGACATCAATAAATCTGGTGCACTCAGCGAAAGGGTTACAGGTTATCCAAATAGAAAACCAGCTTTTCATACACATAGCACAAACACATATCCAGTTAACGCTACCCAGCCGAGCGCTGTTAGATCCTATCAACGACTACACGCATTAGCCCCCCTGGCTGTCACTATAGTTGGAAAAACAACCAAGAAAGAAAAGAAAATCCCAGACGAATGTAAGATATGATAGATGATGATGGGAAAGGAGGTCATGATGTTTTGTCGCAAGTACATTGGACGCGACGTTCGAAGTGAGTCTTTGAGACATTTATGAATAAGGCGAGAAGAAGGGACGGTGGGCAAAAGAGACTCACGATAGATGAGATAGCACAGTGATGTTGGGCCCTGCCCATATAAAAGAATTATCATGCAGGAACATCGAAATCGGCTGTTTCTCGTCTCCACCCTGGTGAGCTGATACCTCCGGATCCCCGTTTCCAACCTGGTGAGCTGATACCTCCGGATCCACGCTTCCAACCTGGTGAACTGATACCTCCAGATCCACGCTTCCAACCTGGTGAGCTGATACCCCCAGATCCACGTTTCATTTCAGGAGTCTGGATCAACGGTATCGAAGAGTCAGTAGGGATTGGAGAGTAGATAAGGATGGAGACGTACAACATCACCACCGAAACCACTCGTAGAACGGTCTTGCACCGGAGAGCGATCCAACAGCTCTGCAGCCGGGGCCTATCCCAAAGTTGTATCAGCTGACCCAATTTACACGCGAGAAGCACGGCACTCACCACCGGAAGGGCGACCGCTGAACAGACAAAAGCGACGAGGAGTGCAAGGCGAGAGAGCTGCATCGTCGGGGAGTGGAGAAACTTGAAGGGAGGCGGAGTGAGTTGTATGAGGAAGTATTAGGGCGTTTTGGTAACCTTTTTATGTAGAAATTTCACGAGGGCACCTAATTTCTCATGTCACATGGGTTCCTGAGAGTGCCTGACACTGCAATCATTTGCCGGGAGCCAAATCCAAAAGTGGGGCTTGAACGTCGCACACTGTACTGATTCCGTCGGAGGCCATGAGTTGAACTGGCCTTGGACAACCCTAGGAACGGTACAGACTTGGATTAGTGACACGGTGGTCCCGCTTGGATACAGGCCAGCAAACTAATCATGCAACGATATTGTTCTCAGATCGACGGTAAATCGACAATGGTGGGACCCCGAAAATCTGTTCCTGAAGTCCACAGATTGCGCAGCCACTTTTGGGCATACAGGTGAGACCCCGAATTACCTTACACTTAATGCATTAAGACCTACTCGTGTTCTCCCCTCACGTTTCGTTCAAGGCTCTCTCAGCATTCACAGGTACCCCCGTTGTGCAGCCTTGTGCAGTGTGATCAAACGACGAGTCGACTTGCACCGTGCATCGCTTGCCTAGACATGACACAGGCACAGCACAAGCCGGGACTAGTACTACCTTTTTGTACCGGGTGCTCTCACACCAACGGCGCCCCTGGAGCGAACGTAAGATAAATGGAGGAATCCATTACACTGCGGTACAGCGACGGAAATGCGTTTTCCTACTATTCGGAGACCGCAGCAGTCATGTTTCCGCGTGTCGATCCGCGCTGAGGTAAGAAGGATTGGGCGTGTTTGCAATGACCGTCAACATGTATGGAAAAACCCGTTGCGTGCCTTGCCTCATCGATACTCAGCGAGCACACGTTGTTTACTCACTGTGGCACCTGAAATTTAAAGCTTGATTCTTGGCGCTAGTGGCTTGTGTGTTTTATGCATTTTTGCCGGCATCCATACGGTATACCCCCCTGATCATCGTCACCTCGATGCTCCGTTCTACAAACCCATTCTAACCAAGGCACTTCAAAGGCCACGTCAACTCGTGCTGCGTTGGGAATCACTCTCTCATGAAAGCTTGGCCGCTTGGCGCCACTGTTCCTTGCTGTCAGTTTTCAGTCGTGAAAATGTCCCAAGGCGGTGAAAATACGAGGTCATTCCACTGTTATTCCATCCAGTTCTTCCTCGACCTTCCGTTGGTGCCTGTATCATAAAAATATTTTAGGGTTCTCACTCCTCCGCCGAGTCCCCTGAAAGCTGGCAGTCAGCTGTTCCATCTCAGCTATTTATGTAGGGGTATATGTATGGACCATGCACAAAGGCACTCAGGGGGGATCAGGCGATATCGATGGCAACAACCTGATAGCCACATACCTCAGTTCAAATGATTTCCATGTAAAGTGACAGTGAAACCCACGTCCACTAAGGCACACGCAAACTAGCAACTCTCACATAAGTTGCAGTCGCCACGACCCCAAACGAGAAAGCCGCCAAGAGCTTGAGATCGAACAGCTTGCCGATGCCGCTCCCAGACGCAGTCGGCGTCGTCTGTTGAACCACACTGGGGCCGTTTGGAGCTCTTGGCCAAGGAGCATTGCGGTCGTAGGTATTTTTGAGTGCGAGAGGTGCTTCGTGGGCAGAACGAAGGCCCGGGAGACCGTCAAAGCTCGACGTGTTTTCAGCCGTCCACCAAGCTTTGATCCCCTTGGGGCCCATTTCAGTGGGGGGGACTTCACGGTCGAACTTTTCAAGGTTATCGCAGAAACGTTCCAGTTGGGAGCGTTGGGCTATGAATTTGTATTGAGGAACACCGAAGCCGCAGGACTGACATAAAGACAAGGTTGTCAGGTCAAGTTTACGCTTTTCGTTGTTGTTGATATTGAGCTCTCTACTTACAGTAGCGACTTTGTGCACGTCGATGACGATAGCGGCGCGTGATCCCGCTTTGCGCTTATCGGGAGCGATGAGTGCGTCATACTCTGGAGTGCCGAACTCATATACGGTGCCTATATCGGTGAGGTGAGTGTTCGAACCTCATGAGCAACTCGAATCAGAGCGGTTGATAAACATCAAGAACGAACCTGTTCCCCACATCCTAAGGATTCTCGGCGCGCCTTCAAATGCATGGAACATGATGGTAATTCTACCATTGCCTGGCTCACGCATATGAGAGATCGTCTCAATGCCTGGAAGGGACATTTCATCAATACATCGCACGCGACACCAGGACTTGAAGCCACTCACCACTCCCCGTCAAATCCTCGTACCAAACTCGGTTCTTACTCACGACATGGAAACAATCTGAACTTCCCTTCGGGGAAACATTAACATGGCCGTTCAGTGCTGCCGTGGCGACCCAGAACACTTGCTGCCTGGCCAACCATTCAAGGAATTTATCGGGAATGTCGTCATAGAAAATGGCCATGGTCGAAGTTTGGGACAAAAGATGTCAGGAGCAAGAGGGATAAAGAGCATGGGAAAGGGCACCCTGCACTGATTACATCACGTACGTTGTTTCATGTGTATGAGGTCAGCTATTCGTTAGACTGTCATCCTGTGTGAGCGGCGAGAAAGTCAAATGATAACGCGCTTGTGAAAGCAGCGTACTCGACACGTCGAGCGAAAGAAAATACCGTGGCGCTGCCCCGAGCAACTCAGCTTTCGAGAGTCGTTGACTAGGCGTTGAGGCAGCCTGGGTTAGGGGAGCACAACTTGAAGTTAACTTGAGCAGCCTGATTCCCTTTTCAGCAACTTCCTACTCTAGCGTTCAAGCTTTCAAGTTCGAGTCCACGCCGCGATCATGTGAACCATGACATAACGTGGCACATAACATAATACGGTATCAGACCAGGGTAGGAAACTCGGTTTAACTTGCGTTCTATGGAGACAAGAGGACCAGGTACTCGGCTCCAACCTTCGGTGGACCTAGTAGTACGTTGAACGGGCGGTGACTTGGCATTGAGCATCCACGGCGATACAGTGGCACAGTGAGTCCGTGACAGAAGCTCGTGGCGTCGTAATCACTCGTGTCAGCAGTCGATATCTCATGCAATAGTCCATTCCACCCCTTGGGCTGAAATTTTACAGTGCCCCATGTGGATATGGCTTCGAGACGCCTTCTGTGCACTGGGCTTAGTCCTTTGTGATCGCAAGGTGACGACTCCCGCGACCTCCTGGAATCCCCGGAGGCATCCTGTTGTCGACCCTGGAAATTAGGCCGAGTCGCGACTTACTCCTCGAAGTGTCATCGCTCGTCCGGTGTGCAGGTTTGTGTGTATAATGTTAATCGCCAACATTCTTTCGGTCCGGAGGACATGTCAGTTACCCAGTTTTGGGGGAACAATTTGAATGCTATGACGGACGTGCTGCTGTCACCTCTAAACAATGGAGTCTGCCACGGCTGAGGCGGCAGTAGATCGACGACATGGATTACTCCTTCCTACGCGAACACGGCAAGTAGCTTGCTTACCTCTCCATCTCCCCCTGGCCCTTGGCACTTCCAGACCCGGAAGACATCCAGCAGTCACTAGACTGTCCCTCCCCGATCGTCATCAGCGGCCACGACAAGCTCCACCACCTTCCTTATGCCATTGAACATTTCAATTGTGTTTCCCTTCCATTTCCTACAAGAGTATCAGTGAGTGCGCGTTCTTGTTGCGTTGCACATCTACTCCAGATTGCCATTTACCCTCACTTCCCAAAGTCAGCACCATAGGCGTGGACTTGCTCGATATGTCGGGCGACGACGTCTTCCCATTCTTGTGCCACCAAATTCTGTTGAGCGTCAGCGGATATCCCCAGGTGTCGAAGCTGTTCATGCTCCCAGTTATTCATTATGCCATCTAACGCCAACACCCTGACATCCAAGTACATGGTACGTCCTAGGCACTACCGTACATAACACCTTGAGAGATGCAGGGTTCCACGTCGTCGGCTTGTCCTACTCTCAAGCCAAACAAGGACTTATCAGACCCAACTTGTGCGAAGACCTCCCAGTAAAGGACAGCGTGTCGCTCAGGAAGTTGTTCGGCAATCACGAGTTTGATGGTCCCCCACGAGCATGATTCGGGTAAGCTTCTACGGCATGGAAGGTCTGACTCGGGATCATCACCAAGGGGTTATTCACTGCAGGGAGGGACGCCCACGTGCGTTCGAGGAGGGAGACTGTCGCGGTTCCGCTGAGTATCAATGTTCATTTACAGGTGAGTCCTGTACCGGGCGCCGCAGCTGCGGTCAAGGTTCACGCACTCTATACAACATGATCAAGCCTGAAATTGGCGTATCTTGCCTGGTGCAGCTGAACATGGACGTCGCTGAACGCTTGCTGAATCTGCAAGGATAATGATGCCACTTTTGTATGCATCTCCATAGGTACGGTAACCTCATCGGACGCATGGCATAGACTTTTTTTATACATGCGGTGCCCCCGATTGCGCAGATCATGTCTCTGACGGCACAAATCTACCGTATAAGCCGTACAGCCCAGCAAACCCTGTACGGGAGTGCGAATAATTAAGCTTGCCGGCGAAGAAGCTGTCCTTCGTACGAGCGACGCCAAGGTCAGCGTTCTTCGAACGTCCGCAGTGAACTGAAAGTTCCGAACTGACCTATCTCTCAAACTACGGCTCACCACCAGAGAACTCAGACTCCGCCGCCAGCATCCCCGTCAATATTGTCTGTGTAGGACAAATCCGTCAAGACCGACAAAATGGACGATCATGCTTAACGATACCCGACCAATGTTCTCGACATAGCGCCTTTTCAAGTACATCATGTCTACGGACGCCTTTCCTTTCCCTGGGCAATGTAACCTCGTATTGGTATAGAGGTCTGACATGAAACTACATAAAATATGCAGCAGAGAGAAAGATCAGAAAACACTTTGAATTCTGTTTGGTTAAACCATCAAGATAAAAGTCACATGACCGATGGCATCGGAGGATAGCGCGATCATTTAACAAGTATTGGATATTAAATATCGATCGATCGATCGACGAAGCGCCGAGGGTTCGTTCTTCCTATATTGTTGAGCCATGCTCTTCCTACCGTTTGGTTCGGTAGGCGACGTGGTCATCTCAGCGTGGTCGGGAGAGAGCAAGGCGACAGACGCTATCGAGAGCCTGGACGACTTTCCTTTTACTTTTGCCTTCTATTTTGTGCTTTTTTTTTTTTTTTTTTGAAAATGGGTCGACAGGTTTCGATGTGACGGGTCTAGCGAGAAAGGCTGGCGGGAGGGGGTGTGATTTCGTCGTTGTCTTCTTCGTCCTGCTCCGCCGCTTCCGTTTCTGTTGGTTCGTGGCCGCGGAGAGCCCAGTTTTCGTTCCCGTGTTCGACATCGTCGCCAAAGAACCGTGTACACTCTGACTCAAGCTCACGCTTGGGAGCTTGCTCCCCCTTCAAACAGATGCACAAAATTTGGGACCTTCGAAACGGGGACTCAGTGAGCGAGATCTGGAGCGGTGTAACGTGAACACCTTTTCCAACTCGACCACAAGTCCCTTTGATCTGGCCCATCTGGTATCGCAGGAATTACATGTCAGCGAAATGCGATGGTGCCCACAACTGCCCTAGAAGAACAACTGGCACCAAGAGAAAGGCATCTGCGGGGAAAAGTCCGGACTTGGAGAATTGGGGAGACCGCTGATAAACCGAAAGCAGACTCCCTGGACCTACCGGAAAGTCGCTGATATCACGATTTCCACGGAGTGCCGAGGCATTGAGGTTGAGAGACTCTTCTCGGGTACAGTTGACGCAGGTCCTGGAAACATCGGGAACCTCGCCTCCGTTGTCGCAGGGTAGAAAGACCATAATGGATCAGACGACGGTGGTGAAGGATGGGTGACCCCTTCGTCGGGGACTCTATCCGATTTGTCTGACGAAGGGGGAGGTCAGTGATTCTCTCGCCCGTCGACGTCGTATCTACTCTGCTGCGAGTAATCATGGAGATATACCAAGACGCGCTCGTGTCAATATGCTCCATTGGATCCGAGGGAGAGTAAGCCAAAGTCGTATTCACTACCAATACAAGACAATAGGCTGTGCCTTGCCCATGACATGACACGACAGATATCGATCGGCAACTTGAAGGAAGAAATGGATACTAGTCGACATACGGTTCTGGCTTGTGGTTGTCCTTCCCCATGCAAATCACCAGAATACCAAACCATAGCGGGGTCACTACTGCGGCATAGTACCTCAGGGATACTCTGTGAATTATCGTAGCCTCTGATGCAATTGGCTGTGCGCCACCTCGTGCATGGTGTACATGGTAGAAATAGCTATATATGTTGACTTCAAAATCGATTGTGTCTAGTGTCCTGGATGTGCTATCTAGTGTACACGTGTGGCGTTGTAGTAGAACTCGGGTGTTGCGTGTAATATCCTTGAATTAATGTTGTGATACCGAAGCGTGAGGAGGTGTCGTCAATTGCTCCATCACTTCCTCGAACGCCTCGGCCCCGCAATGTTGTTCATGTCTGTCATCCCTGGTGATGGGGAAACTAGCCAGCCCAGATCAGTTTGTGAGAAGATAAACGGAGGAAGCCTGGTCGCTCACTATGGCGTCCGCGGTCAGCGCGCCATCGAGTGGTCGAAGATTTTCGGGATAGGGAACCTCACTTGTACCGGGGGCGTCGCGTCTGAAGTTTTCGAGGATGAACGTATGTCTGCGAACGGCTCTACGGCTATTTAATCTGTATATACACAAAGTCAGCGGGCACAGAGCGCATTCGAGTCCTCGTTCGAAAGGAGGCAGGAGTGCTTACGCGGCGAGAAGAGTGTTGGCGTAGACTAGCCAGTGCGGGAATAGAAGAGGCGATCAGACGAGGGAGTTTCTGTATGGCGAATGAGCTCTCACTGTCTGCGAGCACGGTGAACGCCCCAATCCAAGTAACTGAAATCCTGGTCAACCTCAGGACGCAACACACAGGAGGAGAGAACTTACAGGTATTTCGCATCAAGCAGTACTAGTTGAAGTATCCAAGTGAGTTGGCGGGTATAGCCCTTGTTTCATCGAGATGCTCACAAAGATAATGACCAGAAGAGTGGCAATGCTTAGCGTCGAGGAAGGTCAGTGAATTGGTTCCTTTTACGACCTCGCACTGGCTAAAGATAGGGCAGCTCACCTTGTAACCAAACCCGTCTCTACAACATGAACCACAAACCAAGATAGTCAGCACATCAATCACACCAGCATGAATACTCGACAGGTACCGATCGTCCAAAGAGTCAATTTATCAAATAGGTTTGCCGTCCTGTACGACTAGCTGCTCAGTGCTTGCCTGATGATTTTCGGGCACATGACAAGGGGACGCGAGACTTACTGAGCGAGTTTGGAGGTAGATTGTTGGACTCGAAGGTTGTAAACTAAGCCTGTGGTGATGATCAGGTCGCAGGCTCCTCCACAAGCCACCGTCAGCACCGTTAGCCAAGAAGGCTCATCCGAACTCCCGCCGAACATGAGAGAGTGATCAAGGGTTTTTGCAGCATTGATCAAGGTTCCGACGATGTTGAGAACACTCAAAAATGCGCAGAGCAGAAGGAGGGAGTAACTGTGAGACAACCTGAACAAGCGGAAGACGAAAAAAGACTGTTTAGAGAGAATCAGCCACTCATATCGTATGAGAGCCGAGTAGCAAGCGACGTACCTGCGAAAGAATAGCTATGAAAGGCGTCAAAACTACGCTTGCAGTACGAGGTCTAGAGAAGATCGTGATTTCGTTGGGCTCTCCGAAGGATGATACGATCAATGACCACAACCATGTCATGATGCAGACGATGTGTCCGAAAGTAAGTAAGCTGGGTCAACAATGGTCAGCAGAAATGCGCAGAGCGCCAATCTGGCAAGCTCACATTAACGCCGCGACCTAAATCAAAGCGATGTCAGTCCAATCGCTGAGCGACACGATTGCACACTCACTAGACCCTTCAGAACTTTAGGATCGGAAGGAAAATGTCTGTAATACCCATATGTCTGAAGTATGGCACAACCAAAAAGGAACGAGGTGGTCATAGCTCCCACCAACGCTGGACCTATGGTCAGCCCTGCATTGAAATCGGGGTCGGTCATCTCTTCTGACTAGCAATTCCACATCGTGCCTTTAAGAATGTTAGTCTGAGCGCTCACAATGAAACGCTGAGCGATCTGCCAAGGGTGCACCATGCGGATAACAGGCTTTATCTCGGGGGGAATGCGGACTGCCGTGATCTGCATCGCACGTAAACTGAAGGCGGTATGGACTCCATTGTCGAGATCACGGTGATGCTGTATAGTCAAGTGGCGGATTTCTAAGCACAATCAGGAAGCATGGCCCAGAGGCCGTCCTGGCGTGGTTAGACTAGCGCTGATGTTTTGAAATTTTGGTTGGGTGAAGTTCTTTCAAGTGATACCACTGACCAATGAGGAGTTCTTCGAGCTCTGCAATCACGAGACAGACCGTTCATATTCTTCCCTTCCGAGCCAGTCTTGGTCAAAAAACGACCCTGAACCTGAGGATGCATCAAAGCACAGCGATTTAGCCCATCAGAGATGCAGCGCGGTTGAGGTTTACGCCGGTCCCAGCTTTCATTTCCCGTGAATGGGCGGCGAGATATCAATTGCCTACCGGCTCGCCGGTGCGTGGCGGTCCGCATGTATAACCAGTCGGCCCATTAAATGTGTCAGCCAGGCACCAAATTCCGATGCTGATCAAAGTTGATGCTGGCTGCGTCTGGTCAGAGGAATATCGTTCAATGCATAGTGAAATCACTCACATTTTCCCGTCACACCCCAGGCACGCCGCATGCTCCCTAAACAGTGAAGATAACTTACCCGATATTCTCGAGAAGCCCACTTGACAGGTATCACAGTGAAAGCGCTAGAAATTGTACTTCGACAGCTCGACAAATGAGATACTTTAAAACAATGAACCAGTGACGGTCGACTCGATGGCGTTCCTCTACTCCCAGCTCAACGTTGTCTTCCCGTTCAGGTCCACAGAAACACTAGAGACGACAAGCTCTTCGGTAGAGGCGATGTACGACCACCCCTGGACAGCCTCGCCTTGCAGAGTCACCGTCGTCGGTTTCTGGACGCCAAGGACAGTGATCGTCTCAAGTTTTTGGAGAATGGAATACTCTCCTTTGCTCTCCACCTTGAGTGTCCCGCCACCCGCCTGGAACGTCAGGATGCGACTTGGGCCAGGCGGATAACTGATACCATCGTCGACATAGGCATCCCCCGACGCAGTGCCCGCCGCGTTCAAAGACACAAGAAGCGAGTAAGGTCCTTCGCGGGTCTCGTAGATCGTGTAGGCGGGGTTCTGGTGTAAAAGCAGGACAGAGCTATCCCTGATGTGCACGTTGATGTGGCTGATAGGAGCGTCGAGCGTCGTGTTGGCACCAGGCGTGGCGCTCACGACTGCGTGCGTCCACCAGTCGCGCCAGATGACGCTGCCTCGGCCGGGGAAGATGCCTTAAACGCCGCCCAATTAATGTTCTGGCCATACATCAACTTCGATGCGGTTCTGGGCACGTACCGTCAACCGTGGTTGTTCCAGGAGCCAAAACCGGAGTAACGAGAATATCGCTTCCCACTAACCATTGCCTGTCAACAGAAAAAAGCTCCGGTTCGTCGGGAAACTCATAGAACAGAGCCCTGACGGGTGGTAGTCCATTGGTAGAAGCGTTAGCAAAGAGGGTGTACTATCCTCAAACTCTTCAGTAACCTTAGCGACCAGGCTGTTATCATCCAACCTACCCAGTATGGCAACAGCGAATATCTAGCAGCAATAGCAATGCGAGATGCATTCGCCACACTATCCCAGCGATAAGGTTCTTGAGGCAGGGCACCATAGGTGTTGTGGTTCCTGTAGAACGGAACGAAGGCCGACAGCTGCATCCACCGGTTGCACAATTCCTCGTCGGTGTTATCATCTACGAAGAATGGGAACGTGTCCTTGTTGGTGCTGTGGAAGACAACTCACTGAAACCACAAGTGTCAGCCCCAACCATCGGGATCTGGTAGATCTGGAACTGGAGAACTCCTTGAATATTCAGGTACATGTACTGCCATTTGCTGTAGTTGTCGCCAAGCTAGGCCACAACTGTAAGGTCGTACATGAGAGCTCTGACCAAAAATAGAACATACCCAGTGACCAGTCCATTTTCCTGCGGAAGGGAAGGTTGATCGACTGATCAAGAACGGTCTCTTTCCTGGCAGGACACTCTGCACAGCGAGATGAGTAGTCTTCTCCTCCATCATTCCGAATAGATTGTGCACGTCAAGTTCGGCATAACCACCGTGGTGAGTTGCATTAGTGGCCAGTGTGTGTGAGTAGAGCGGGCCAAACCCTGAAGAACAGATGTGTTGGAATGAGTAGCGAATCAAGCAAAGCATACGGTAGCCTCACCATTGTGAATGGCATAAGGCGGGGCGTTGATGTTGATATTTGGCTCGCCTGCAGCACCGACACCGCGTTTTAACATCAGCGATGTAGCCCCGGCAGCAGCGCAGGAGTTTGTTGAAGTTCCGTTGATTGTCATGTTCCCACTCGGTCCCCAAAGTGTATCATTATAACTTCATGAGAGACCATCAGCAAATCGACCTTCACGAACGCCGATACTAGACGAACCATTCAGGATATTCCGTGACCACAGTGCCAACCATACTCAGTGGTGCCAGGGCTGAAAGATTTGCACCGGTACCACTGTCCTCAATTCAGTCTAGATTTCGAGGTTAAGAATAAGGATGACCAACCATGAGTAACTGCAGAATGAACTGGGCTCATTCATGTCGAGCCAGATGCCAGAGAACTCGACGCCCATCTCAGTCCAGTTCCTTAGGGCATGCGTCCACCATGCTTGAGTGTTCTCTCCGAACCAGTCAGGGAATGCCTAATAATCCACGAAGATGAAGATTAACTTAGGATCAATAGATTCAACGTGGCGTGAGACACACGGTATAGCCTGGCCAAACTTGACCTATGTAAAGCGATCCATCGGGGTTCTTGATGAATGTATCTCTGCATGCCATCAGTGATGATGCACGACTTGATTTGACGCAACTTACTGTTGAAGTCCGTCGGAGAAAGGGTAATACTTCGGAAATTATATTAGAAAGGAGGAAAGCTGTCAAACCAACTTGGGACACTTACCACATCAGTTGAATTGACGGTGACTGCGACACCAGCATCTACAATAGGGATGTCTGGTGAAACAAGAAATCAACTTCAATCACACCACACGTGCTTGCAACGACAAGCTTACAGTGTTGATGGTTCGCGCCCTGGTGATATGGATCAGCCTTGTGAACACCATGAGTAAGATGACTGACCAATTGCTGGATGAATTCTCGGAGCTCATCGCCGGGGAAGCTCACCGGATCCGTCGTGAAATCACGGTACGAGTGGTACAAGTCAATGTCATTCCATTGAACTGAAATGTCGTTGATATACCCGGTGTGACGTTAAGAGAAGAGACAAACCTTCAAGGGGGATGTTTGCAGCACGCATGGCAGCAACGTTCGCCATATCTTCACTGATATTGGCATAACCCCACCTTTAAAACACCCAAACAAAGGTCTGCACACGAAACGAAGCGTTGTAACCAACGGCTTACCTGCATAAGTGGAAACCGAAGCCCCAAGCTGGCTGCCACGTGGGGTAACCGATGGTTGCGCCGTATTGTGCAATCACCTCGGCATCCGTAGGTCCAGAGAAAAAGTAAAAGTCAAGAATGCCCCCTATCATACGGTATTCGATGAGCGACACCTTTGCATCGGGCGGGGTTTGCAAGAAAACATCAGATCCCGCAGAACTAGCAAATTATTAGTGTATGGCCATGTATGAGCCTTGGCCCACTCCAGCTTACCTAAGTAGCAAAACTCCAGACGCGGAAGACTTGTTCGTGGTTTCGTTGAAGCGATGTTCCAAGTAAATTGGATGTGAGCCATACCTTGAGAAGAGACGCATCGATCACGTGTCAATAACTTTGGTACCATGTGACTTACATGTTCTCGTCGATTGGATCCCCAACATCGCGGCTCCAGTGAGTCTGAATGGTGCCAACACCTCCATTCGTGCCGATATCGCGCCTAAAGCCGCTACTGGCAATCACCTCACCCAAGCCATAGATATTGGTACCGTAAGGAAGGGCTGAAGCGATCTGCGACGGCCGCACCATCAACTTGGCAATTTGTCATTGGAGCCAAAGTGTTTACCTGGAGATATTGATCTTCGAACACGAGTGGGAACGCATCGAATGCTGTGCTTGGATCCGAGGAATTGAATGGGGGGATAGGTGTCGAAGGCAAAGAGGAAACCCTCGTGTCGAATATGGGCATTGCGTCTGGGTCTGAGCGACGGGTAATCCAGAAGGCAAAGGGAGACGCATCGTAGTTAAATACGAGGTCTGACGATTTTGTGAAGGATGTAGTTGGAACTGCTGGACGTTCTATGACGGATTCAGGGATTGTGAACTGTTGGTTCGCGGTGTCGTAGATCTTGATGTGCAGCCTAGGGCAAGACATGAATATGGTGAACCCAGAAATTCTGAAAGACCAACGTCGTCTGAGATTGGTAGGTGACTTCGATGCTGAGATCTTTGATGTCCGTTCCAAACGCATTACAGGCAGGGCCCGCTAGCGACAGTTGAGCAGTCAGGCCGTATTCGGACTCGGTGATAGACCCCAGAGTGTACCCTATGACGGGTTAGCACCATAATCCTCGAGCAATAAAGATGAATGTACCTGGGCAATCAGTGACGTTCATGGAGTACGTGACATCGCTGGAAGATTGTCGTTGTAGTAGAGAGGGATATCTTCCCCAAGCCAACGCAGTGGCGAAGGAAAGCCCACCGAGGAGCAGAGAAAACATGATGGTCGACTTTACCTTGAGAACGACAGGCGAGCATCGATCCTTGGCGGTATTTATAGTTGAAAGCGTGTCCCGGTTCTTTGAGGTGGCCATCACGTTGTTGAACTCTAAGCCAATGTGACCAAACTACGGGAAGATTGAAAGTCGATGGAGGCGAGCATGACGTACAGCATAGGGCCGAAACCAGAAAATTGACCCGTTCGCTCGCATGAGCCTGGGAATGCCAGTGGATGTACGGTGCCCCAATGGCTCCCTCCTATGGTGCTTTCGGGGCCTAAGAAACGGTGAAGAACCAACGCCGTGGAGGCGCAGAGGTATATATGTGTATCAGATGATCATAGTCAGTTAATTATGCACAAGGTTCCTCCATGATGTAAATAAACTGTCCAAATTGTTGCAAGGCGAACACGAAGAGGACA
>MU120966.1:5403-18097 GCA_014904835.1 Paxillus ammoniavirescens | reverse complement strand
CACCCCTTCTCTATACTCCCAAAATCCAAAATCCAAATGACGAGGCCGACTCCAGAGATGGTCGACAAAGAGATCAAAACCCTAACCGCACAGCTCAGCGTCTTGCAGCGTCGAGAAGATGACTTTGCCCGCGTTGTAGAGGACATGGTCCGGCTCCAGAACTCCATCAGAGCAGAAAGAGAGGCGTTGAGCTCACAACTAATTGAGCTCGAAAGCCAGAAGCAGCCCGTTAACTGGCTTCCCTCAGAACTCCTAATCGAAATCTTTCTCATCCGCGCCGAAGACGAGAGCGCGGATTTAGCGGTCGGGCTACCCTTCAATCCTGCCCCGGTTCTCATTTCACATGTATGTCGCAAGTGGCGCGAACTCGCCCTCGCGACGTGGCGCCTGTGGTCATTCATTTCCTACAGAACACCGCAGTGGAAAGCCCGACCTTTGTTCGTGTTCCTGGAGCGTTCGGGGAACTCTCCAATCACTTTCAATTTCATCGCCTCTCTCGCTAGCCCATCCAGCGACCAGGATATCCCGGCGCTCGAGGAAGAAGAGCGCACGACGTCGGAGAGGATTGTTGACGTGCTGAAGCCTCAGTCTCATCGAGTCCGTTCATTTACTTTTGAATGTGGCTTTGCGAAGAGCATGGAAGAGGTGCTGAAAGCCATCAGTCAACCATACAGAGGGTTTCATAAACTCGAGTCCCTCGACCTCGCACTTACTGCACTGGATCCCACTTTCGAAGGCACCCAACTTCTCACTTACGACGCGTTGTCTGTCGAGAGTCCCGGAGACGAAGCCACTGTGCTTAAACATTTACGTTTGCAACAGTTGCCCCTTACTGTGGTCCCCAGCTATTTAGTTCGATCGATTCGAACCCTTGAACTATCTTATCCACCGAAGAAATCACAATCGACACGGCGACATCACTTCGCACTTAAGATGTCGCACCTCATCGAACTGCTAAGACACGCTCCTCAGCTCCACGAGCTATCCATGATCGGGGTGACTCCAGTTTGGGATGTCGTCGCGAAAGTCCCGACAGACGGGCAACTATCCCAGAGCACTGTCGAGTCACGTCACTTGAAAGCCGTCTCCACTTTCGAATTGCCACAGCTGACGCGACTTGAGTGGAAGTGTGCATATCATAGAGATATCTTTCCTTTCATGTCCCTCGTCATTCTTCCCGAACTCGAGCGCTGGGACCTCCTCATTGCCCAGTGTCCCACAAAACGTCATGATTTCACACAATTCCGTGGGAACCACATCCATGACCAAGATTCGTTCATAAGGGCTGAACCTCTGTCAACCGTTTTGACGCTTCATGCGCTCAAAGAGCTCAATGTTAGCTGCCAAAACGAAGAATCCTTGGGTCACTCGTTGCGACAATTTATCTTCCCTTCCCTCACGAAACTCGACATCACATTCGTGGGTCAACATTTACGCAAGGAAGCAACCTTGCCATCGCTCTCACGACTCGAATCCATCTTCAGAGACCCCCGCCTTCCCCTTCTCACCCACCTCACGGTATCGAACTTCGACATTATGGCTGGTCACGGCAGAACGATGCTCGGATATATGCCGAATCTGCTTTCACTCACTCTGGGAGCGTGCACAGGGGTTAATGTAGTGTTGGATGCCCTCGCCGAAGCGTACGGCACTGCCAAGAGGCCAGGAGTGTATCCCAGATCATGCGGTGTACGTGTATGCCCGCGGTTAGAAGAACTCGGGCTATGGAGTTGCACCGACTTTGATTTCAAAATGCTGTGGTCGACTGTATACACGAGGTCGGTCGCCCTTGACGACGATGGCGAACCCGACCACGACATGTTTGAGGCAGAAGTCGTTGCCTCGGCGGTATTAGGTCGAACAATACGCCCCCTAAAGAAGTTGCGTAATACCAGATCACACCAACATGCTGACACGGGTCCGCATGCTGCGGGCGGTTCATCAAGATCTACCCTAATTCCTATCGAAGAGGCGCTACGCCCTAGTCGCATCACCTGCCTTCAAATCGAAGACTGTCCGCAAATTAGTGAACATGAAGCTCTTTCTCTGGAAAGGTGGGGTACCGTGGTCATGTACAGGTGATCGTCCATAGGGCGTTCTTGATTACCAACATGCATCTTGTAAGTCGTACTAATCGTCGCCCGACGTGGACACCTCACTGAAACCACGTCACATCGCAGCCTGTATCATACATAGTCAGCGTCTTCTAATATCCGTCGATCCGCAGCATCATGATGTGTAGTACCTGGTTCTCGTAATGAAGATGGGAGATATCCATGCTTTCTTGCATGCTGCGAACTCTGTATACTGCCGATCCTCCGCCATGGTTGAGATCGAGATTCAGAATTCATGAGTCAATACTCGTCAATCTGGGTCAAACCGAATAGCTAAGAACCAATGAGTGGGCGAAAGATGTCTTGACGTCATTGGCTCGTGGTCACTTTGGCTTTGGTGTTTATAGTTCAATATAACTCTGAGGGAGATATGGCGGTTTCGTGCGGCAAAATGCGAGTCGTCCGTTTTACGGCAGGGGGTGCACGACTTGGTTGCTCAGACAGGATTGGAGAGGGTTCATACTATAGGTGATATATGACTTTGGGTTCCGAGATAGATGAAGTTTCATAGTGCCGCCTTCAGAGGGACACTCTTCAGGTCCCACACACTCCCTTCATTGGGGTGTAATCGCTATTTTTGTCACGAAGAAATCAGACAAGTACACGTTGTGTAATTTTACACATACGTTATGCGGAATGTTCATCACCCGAAGCGCCTCCAAGACAGCTCCGCCGCTCCAAGCCTCAAGTTCAGAGACCTGTTGGGGGGTTATAAAATCTTGAGAACGACGAGATGCAAAAACCATCTGTACAGCAGCTGCTTTTATCAGCGGCCTGAGCACGTCATCTTTTTCGGGTGCAGATTTGTGCATGTCGTTCGACAAGTCGACACCTTGCGGATGCGGTGAATTGTGCGACGGAAGCACAGGATCCGTGGCCAATAGAGGGTTCAATGGAGATGAAGGTCTCGAAAGGCCCCTCCAGCTCGCCGCGAGATGGAAGATCCAATAAGTTTCCATCTAATCATATTAAAAGACAACGGTCAGACTTCGCAGGCGAAATCCTCGGCAAGGCAATGGCTTACCTCTAAACTAGTGATGTCTGGTATGATCTCCTTCAAATGATCAATGAGACCTGAGTTATAGTCCTGAAACGAAGTTTGTCTCCCTTGAGAAGAGTAGAAGCTGTCGAACTGGCATTAGAAGCCTGCTGGACCCATCTCATATCCGTATACCTGTCTGTAGACGCATTGACAGCGTTGGTGACAATCGGGTTCGAAGCTGCTGCAGGTCGTGCAGATTCCAGTGCACCCTGAAGCTACTTCTGACGTCAAAGTCATTTCTCGTTGATCAATCATCGTGACACGCACTGCCACCAAGAGGTCCAAGTCTGCGGATATCTTCCGTGGGTAAGGGCATGTCAGCGGAACGATGCAGCTGTGCATGAAGCTAAAGCTTAATAGACTGACGGGTTTGCTGAGTCTGTAAGGGGTTCTCCAGTGATCGCCGTTTGCGAAATCAAAGTCTAGGTTCCTTGTAACCGCGACACTAGCTTTAGGTAAGACGAGGGACCCAACCGGCAGGTCCGTCAAGCAGCCACACGATCCAAGCCTTCCAGAATGAGAAAACAGAACTCAGTGTTGACAGTGAATGAAAGATAAACACCGACCTAATAATCAACAGGTCTCCTCTCACGCACTCCCTGACTTCTCGGATGAAAAAGTCTACATTAGGTCCACCCATGCCAATGGATACTATTGAAACAGGAACACCCTGATACCGTCCTGTGATCGTTAAAAATCCGCGTTCCGAGTGTAATGAGAACGGCTTTGGAGATGAATCAAAGTGTTTTGCGATGTCTTGAGCACGGGAAATTGAACCGACGGTAACCTAGACCATTTGAAAGTCAAAACGTTGAAGGCGGCTCGGCATGTTAAGAGCAAGAAATGAAATCCCACAATCCTGTTGGCCACCTCACCGTACTTGATCCCCAGATGGTATACACGACCATCTGCGGTCTTTGGGAAATCTGGTGGTGGTTAAACGCGCCCTCCGTTCATGAAGTATGAAAACACACTAGCGTCTGTGATAGTGTCCTTCATGGCTGGTCGTCCGGTTGGGATGGTCAGGTGACGAATAAATGCGAGATCCTACACGAAAAATCAAAAGTTAGGCTGCGAATTATCACAGCGCCGACTCGAACTAAGAGGCGAAAAGGTACTTACTACCTACTGACTGGTACTCTCCGAAATTGTAGACTTTCAGGCAAGTGAGCCGAGGATATGGAGAGTTATTCGGATACTGCCTCTGACTAAGCAGCGTGGTGTAGTGGTGATGTACTGTGATGTAACGATCAGTATGCATCGTGTTATGTAATGAGCATGTCATGCTTGTGTCACGCGGTGATGTCTGTGACAGACTCGTAGCCGGTCACTGGCACTGGCAGGACGAGTTGTGAAGCTTGTGCGAGGTTTTCCACCGCGCTTTTCAATGCCCTGCAAACCGCCCCCTGATGCCTTGCCGTCAATCCCTCCAACCTTGAAGGTAAAGCATGACATCCCGATTTTTTTGTGAAGGCGCATCGACCGTCAGTCCTGTGCAGGTACCTTCTCATAATCCCCAATCTGAGCTATCTCATTGGCACAGACGCCTGGGGACTGACGGATTTTCGTATGTAAAGGGGGGGACCGCATTTCGGAAAATATGTCATGAATAGCTGCGGCCGAAAGAAAAAATATGTACCTGACTCCATCTCAAACCCTCTCCCCACGACAGTACCTGACTTCACGCGGTCGAGCTTTCCGGAGCAGTCTCACAAGCGCAGCCAGCTGGCAATTTCCCAACTGGTCTCCGGGGTTGTCTAGACAAAATCTCTCTCCCCAAGCAACGAATGGTAGTGAGTGGCTAATTTTGTGGTGCGTTGATACATGGCGATACCGGCCACAAGCATTCAAGTCCGTATGCCTTTCGTGACCTTTGATTTTCCGATAGATATTTGGAGACGGCAGTCGCCAAATGACACTACTGACACCGATCTGGGTGCAGTTGTTGGCCTCGGACGTAGGAGACGAGAAGAGGACATTTCCTGTGGGCAGCCTGCCGAAACTCGGAGATCTCATGATTCGGATTGCGGTGAAGCTCGGAAATTCTACATACCCTTTCGCATAGATAATGATCGTTTGCAGGGCCAAGGGGTGCTTCCCCGGTCACTCAACTATGACGAAACGGAGAAAGCTAAACTGTGCGGTAGTCATCGTCCACCTTCAGCATGTACGACACCAGAGACTGTTAGGATATATCGACTGTGCATCGTCAAATCTCATGAGTCCTCTTCCCGAAAGGGTAAGTCTTGTGGAATCGATGGCATTTACGTCAAAGGATACGGCGTCGCTGCCTGACGCTGTGAAAGAAACCACGATGAGAAGTTCTTTTCTCAGAAAGACAAACCAGCTTCCTTAAGAGAAGAGACCGCTGTCGAGCTTTTCACACTATAGTTAAATTTATAAATGAGGACGTTGCATATACCTTAAAATACATATGGTACATTGATCGCGTTCCAAGTTTCTTGCTCACCTCTTCTCCATGAATATTATCGGTGTTTTACCCCAGGGGTAGGATTTCATTAAAAAAATAGTGAAACAATGGAACCCAGTTCTTGAAGCGAGTTGATCAGGCCAAGATCAGGCCCTGTTGTGGCACCAGTTAAACGTCTTCCATGGATTGATGGTGATATGAGAAATCAGCCCTATGTACGTTCCTCGTTTACCGCGATATGGTATTTAGAGCCCCGTTCCTTGTTACAGGCTAAATCTGGTACCTATCAGCGCGTTGCTGAGATGAAGTTCTTGTCGCTCTGCAACGTTATTAACGATCACAGGTGCAGACGGAGATCATCTCACTGAAGGGCCCTCGTGGGTTAAGGTGGGTCGCAAGACTCGCAGGACAGCCAGTTGTTCGCGTACATAACGTTATCCAGAACTTGAGGCGGAGGCATTTAGGTGAAAGGGACTGCGAGACTACAAGTGCTCTGGGAATGTGTCTATCCAGGCCTATTTTGATGAGCGTTTGAGAATAACATATATACATGGAAACGCCGAAAGTACTACGAGGTTGCAGTAGTAATAGTATGGGCCATCACGGGAAGAGTATACTAAGAAGAGTTAGTGCATTTCAAATACACAAATATTGCTCCCGCTGGATTGCACATGTGAGGAACAGGACTTGACAATGTTCTTAAGCTCAAAGAAAGAGGTAAATAAGCTGGATGTGGTTGAAATGAAGCTCCACGACGTTGTCTGCATGCTGTCACTACTACGCACGATTGGCACACGAACTGGCTAGGAAACGTTAGGCCTGTCGCCAATGTTGACTTTGATCGGAGGCAGAAGATAACACAGCGCCAATGGTACATAATATCACTGTGAGGATGTGCACAGGAGGTTTTAGGGTGCACCCTGATGTGGATTTCTTTGTCAGATCATGATTAGGTCTGAGCGGATAAAGATGCAGGACCCTTTCAAACCTACCAGGATGCGAGCTAGTAGAGGAAACATGAAAGCAACTTGAAGGTAGAGAGAAGGTAGGTAGCTAGATGGGCCGGAACTCTCCGTATGAATGGAAGGTTTTGTGATCTTACACGCACACGCCATCTCGAGTGAGACGCCCAGCCAGATGGATGGCTTCCAGGCTGGTATTCGACGGGGCCGAGCAGACTATCTAGGGGATAATTTGTGGATTTTAATGACCAGGATATGAGGTACAAACGACAGCGATTTTCATCACCAGAAGGTGAGGTTCCGTCGAAGCAGTACCTTCTCAGCAATCTCCGCCGCCGTGGTATACCCAAGGACACCATTGACGCAGTTTACAAGGTCAAAAAATTTCTTTGTAGTGAGTAGCCAAGTCCGGGATCTGGGCCTACAGAGAGGGTCTTAACATGAGACGTGTTGTTTTTGGGGGTCTTGACTCTTGAAAGGAAAAAAAAAAAAAGGCCGTTGATCTAGCCCCAAAGGGGGAAGACAAATGGGGAAGCGAGCCAAGATTGATATTGAACCTGAACGAACGACCGTGAAGGCTAGTATGGGCCGTCTTGGATATTCCTCGAGGTTGCGCTTTTGGAGAAGATGCACTGCTGTTCCTGCGAGCCGCTCGGTTTCAATGATGGTGCAAGCGGTGTCATAAACCCGGTGCCACGAGCTCCGCGAAATCAAAGGGACCAAGGTTCAAGCCTTCTACATTTACGATCTGACTTAATTCACCAGGCTTTCTCTGTCTCACCATGTTTTTATTCCTACCGTACGTCAACGAACCCTCACTGCCATCACAGAAGATTGCCCTTCCTAGTGAAAACCAGCCCCGTCGCTATTTTGTGGACCACCAGGACTCCTTGGGCCATTCCGCCCAGTTTGTGATCTGTCTGGAACACCTCTGCCGATCATTTACCTTCACAGAACGCCGAAGCTGCTATTCACATTCTTTCAACCTCCTCCGACCTTGATATACCGCCCTTTCCCTCCGTCAAACTTACTTGATTCCCACTCCTTGACATGCAACACTACAACATGGACCTCCAAGGTCGCCATCCTCCCGTAGCGGAATATTCCGGTCCATTCAATAGCAGCTTGAAAGAACCCCCAAGGGTCGATGACCACGGGTCCCCGTCTGGTTCAGAGGACGATGTCGGTTATCTATCTTACCCAGACCCCCACAAAATCGAGGTAGACGTAGATGGTACGCTCTTTCTTCACCTTTGCCATGTCACCTTCCCTTCACTCTGCCTTAGAGGATCCAAATGCCGCATTGACTTCCCAGACTCTCAATGCTGATGGTACTCCAAAGCGCCCTATGAATGCGTTCATGATTTTCGCTCGCAAGCGTCGACCTCAGGTTGCCGGCAGGAATCAATCAATGCGCACAGGTGAAGTCAGCAAAATTCTCAGTCGAGAATGGAATACAATGAACTTGGTTAGGAATCCTCTTCTTTATCTTGATGATTTCCCCTGATCATTGATTTCACGATCGCAGTCCGAGAAACAGTTCTACTTGGATCAAGCTAAGCTGCTCAAAGACAGCTTCAATCAAAAGTATCCCGACTATGTCTACAAGAGGAGACCTAACAACAGCCGGAAGCGTCGAAAAGTTGAACCAGGTTCCAGCCTTTCCGCAGACCACCCTGGTACCTCAGACGTGGTAGAGGACTACCCAGGAGGTGCAGAATACAGTGACACCTCTCCCGTCGAGGTTGCCGAGGCGGACGAACCTCACTACGGTGGTCACGATAATCGCTATGCGAGTCACCCCGCGGAAGCTTCGGGGAGCACGTACTTGGATGCCCACTCACGAGCATCCAGTTACCAGCCGCCTGAAGTATCTTTATATCGTCCCCTTGGTGATGCACATATTCCCTACATCTCGTCCCGCCATGGTCCTGCCACCCCAGACGTCGGCATGGGCTCGTCCATCTCGTCCGCATCCCGGGGAGCAGAGCATGCCACCCCTCACTACCACCCCTACTTGCCAGCACAACAGCAGCATCACGCACAGTCGTCATACTTTCCAGAGTCGAGCTCTGAGGCAGAAGTGTGGTCCACTGCAAGGGACGATCAATCCCGGATGCAGATGCAGTCTTGGTCACAAAGTAACCAGGATCAGTCCGTCCTTGGTGGAGAGGACAGGCACCGTGCGTACCCCCAACCAGTGTCGTCGCATGGCTGGGTCAATCCAGGCACTTCAGAGGCAATGCCTGCATCTAGTCCCTCGGGAGCCCCTTCCCCCAACTACGATTTCCCGACGCTGAATTCCCCATTTTACCCGAGTCAAGGTCACCCTCAGGACGGTTACCCTTCCTCCCCTGCTCAGCCTCTCTCGCTTCCACCTCAGCATTACAGTTCTGTCGCCCAAATGCATGGTAGCTCTCTGCCAAGTCGATCATACTCGTCCCTGCAACAAGCATACCCTCCCAGTGCTACCACCGCCATGAACTCATACCAGCAACAGTCTAGGAACATCTCTCTCACTCTTCCATCTGTTCCACCCGTATCTTCTTACCCTCATGTGCAATCTACAAGTCCACCCTCCCCCGCTGGATCAGGGGCAGACCCTTCGCAACTCCGTTACTGGCAGAGGGATAGATAGCACCATGTTTTCTCTCACGTCTAGATTTCGGGCACACAAGACTTTTTCACGAACAATCTCCGTTCTCCGTGCTATAGAATCAGAGTTTCCTCCATTGTTATCGTTGCATCGTTGTCGACATCTGCATCTGTTCTTGTTTTCTTACTTGTGTGTTCTGGCAGGCATTGTATATTAATTGGGTCTTGCCGTCATGCAACGTTCTGTCAATCGTGCTTCTCAGAGTTGCCGTCAGCGTCGGTCGTCAGTTTCCTGTCAGGGTGTCGACGATCAGTCCGCAATCAAGCGGCAATCAGGGGGAAACGGTATTTATTGTACTCGGTCGTGATATTGGGATGCCTGCTCAGCTAAATCGTGCTAGCGGGGGTACCAGACGTCGCTGAAGTTGACTGACGTGGGGCCGAGGGGAATCTCGGTCCTACTTTTTCGATCGATGCAGAAGCTACTGCACATCACGAAAATTGGGTAAACCATTCCCATAACCCAAAATCGTTCTCGCAGGTATGCATCACTGACTGACTCAAGTCCCTGAACATGCCCGTCCATCGCGCAACCATCTCCACGAGGCTGGCAGAACATCAATGAGCCGTAGAGTCACACGTCACATGGAACTATGCATGTGCCTTGGCACGTTGCTTCTCAAGTCGACCGTGAGGACAAGAAACCTTCCAACACCGCCTTTCTTCAACCTCCCTGCTTCCACCCCGTTCCGACCAGCCGCTACTTGCACGGAGATCTAGAGCTCGGCGTGTGACACGAAGCAGGAGGGGATCGTCCGCGGAGAGGGATACCCATAACCCGTCGATGGTGAGCACCTAACCATGAATCCAAATCCAACGTGTTCTCGCCAGGATAGTGGTTTCCATGTTTTTTTTTGAGATTATGAACGCCTTACGCCGTGTGCCATTGCCGGCGGTGGGCTAGTGTGAAGCCAGTGTGTGATGGTTTTTTTTTTTCGGTAACTGAAGCACATGCGACGTAATTGGTGCGAACGTCGCAGTGATCCAGGCGTTAATACTATGGCGTCAACCTTGAGCGTTGGTACCCACGTTTGCGCGTGATACGGAGACGAGTGGACTAGACAAATGGACGTGGCGGCCGGATGCCGTTCTGGGCGTACGAACGTTGTCCAGTCACATCGGTGGGTCAGAATATTGCCTGGCTCGAGTCAACAACAAACAAGCACGACTGGCTTTCATTGAAATTTCCGGGTGGGAGGTTTGGGCCAGTGAGGTTGGTGATGTAGCAGGGCCAGAGGTCATTCAAGAAAGATATTCCGACGTTGCGACTGCGGCGGCACTCGGCCACAGCTCCTGGAGTGAATCGACCCGAAAGATGTTGGTGTTTCATCTCGAGTCTAATAATATATAAGAGCGTGTGGGAGAACATAGACGAAATAATTCGTCTGGTTACGGGAAAGCACCGAGTAATGCACTCTGGCAACAATTTTAGTCCTCGGAAGGCATATCGATAAATCCTGGGAGTTTGGGATGATGTCGCCGTCCAGTTGAACAGCACTGAGCTGAGTGGTGACTCAGCGGGCCAATCGCAGGTGCGGGGGAGTGGGAGGCCGCGGGTATACCGTGACGACGTGTTCAGCGCTAGCTGACAGGGTGAAAAAAAAAAGAAAAACAAAGAACCCTTATCACGAGTAAGTGAATTCAGTAGGAAATGGAGAAAAGGGTCCGAGCGCTGACGGAGAGCCTCTTAATCAGTGCGAACCGTACACGTGTAAACAAACAAACCATTCACAATCGCCGTTGTCTGAGCTCACATAAATCCACACAGTGAGATGGGGCACAAAAATCGCAGTGAAGGAGGGGAATATAATTCTCGAGCTTCCAAGCATTAGCCTATACGCTATTCTCGCGCTGCACTTTGTATAGGCGACCAAGCTTAAGCGATTCCAAAAAGATCCACGTACCTGGACTACACCAAAAAGTATAAACTCTAGGTGCACTCCTGTTTCCTGGAGCTTTTTCGTTTTTTTTTTGTAATGACGTAAAGTTCCGTGTCATCCGCACGGTGTCAGCGGGCTCGAGTGTTCGCTGTCGAGTCTTTGAGAAGGGGAAACAATTGAATACAACAGGAACCAGCGCACCTTATATCCGACGATTTGGTCACGAGAATGACAATTGCTCCGACAAGAATTACTTTGGGATCCGAATGAGTGACCTATAAATTGTGATTAGATTGGTGGGCTTGGATCAAGTGAGTACCAATTGTGCAACCGTTCCCTCTATTCGGTGCGTACCAAGGTTGAACGTTGGACGTTGAGGAGGAACCGAGGACTAGGGGAATCAAGGGCCACACTCCGGCAGCAATGTTAGTTGCACCCGTAGACTTCATTAGACAGAGTTGCGCTACTATTAAATAACCCGAGATGGGTTGTCAACAGCAGCAAAGTGTGTGATCAAAATAGCCCGATAGATCATTTACAAAAGAAATATCACGGGGCATAACTGCGTTCTATTCCTCTCTACGACCAGGGACAGTATTATGGCGCAGGAGATAGCTATGTTTTGTGTGAGGAGAGGGAGGGTAGAAATGGATAGCTGAGCTGGGCAAAACTACAAAGCGCACGAAATCCTGCGAGGCAATTGGGTCAAATTCGCTGCAGACCATTGTCAGAAAGGGAACCTACATGGTGTCGCCATATGCCATGCTGAATTAACCACACGGCCGCGTACTGCGACCCCCCTCACAAACTACGCCGGCACCAAAATATCTCCCCATGACCTAGCTGCAAATACACCAGCAGCAAACATGCCTACTCCGGTCAATATGCTGATGTTTCCGGGAAGCTTCTCTGGTGCCCACACTTGCTCCCGCAGGAAACGAGAGAATGCTGACTCGTTCGGGTCATTGATGGCTCGTCGTGGCGGAGGTGCACCGAACAAGGCTGCGGACTGGGGAGGTGCGCGACGTGACATGAGTCTTGAATTTGCGGTTTTAGATTTTGTTGGTAAAACGACTGAGCACGAAAATGGAGCTCTCCCTGCCCACCCGGCAATTGCCGATTGCAATCATCGCGGAGTTCTTAGTGTCAACGAGTACCTAAGTAGATGAGAGCTCAACGCTACGACGAAAATCGAACAAGACGTTTTCACTGGATCACAAACTCACATTTCTTTTGGCCCCGCGGAGTAGCACGACAATTTCTCACCGGTGCACCTTTGACAATGATGCACTACGAGTCCAAATGAATGGTGATTTCAACTTTACCCCTATTAACAATTCAGGTTGTAATTGGTCAATACGATCATCGTCGCTGCGCATTGCCAATCATGAGAGCAAAATAGTATAACGAGGCGGTGATACCCCATGAAATTTGATAAATTTACAGTTGCCCATGACGGAATTGTGGAGGTATAAAAGTCTACTGTCCTTGAGAGTATATTTTGACCTCATCCCACCACCATGTTTTTGATTGTACCAGCGTTCGCAGTAGCCCTAGCTCCTATCGTTCTTGGGCAGAGTTACTTGGACGGCCTCATTCAAACACTCAAT
>MU120965.1:41510-104014 GCA_014904835.1 Paxillus ammoniavirescens | reverse complement strand
CCCATCTAGGCAGCGGCTGAGCTTTGGGCAACTCCTGCCTTGTTCTTAGATTTTGTCAGCATGTACTGATTAACAATAAATCAGGGCCCTCATTGCCACCATGCGGGAGATGGGTTGTTGCCCGTGCCCACGCTGCCTGGTGTCCAAGGATAGGATTGACTGCGTTGGCACTTTGAGCGATTTGCGTACGTGAGTTTCCCGCCTGAGGCATTTTGTTCTCCAGAAGGTTCTCCAAGTGCGCGAAGCCATCCTAAAAAAGGCGAGGGCAGTAGATGGCTCATTTACGGAACGCATGCTGGGGAACAAGTCGTGGGTTCCAACCATAGTAAGCTTACACCTTTCTTACATCACTTCCCAAACATAACTCGATTTGTTCAGAACGCTTTTGTTTCCAAAATCTCTGCTTTCGGACTGGATCCTTTTGTAATGCTCGTGGTTGATTTCATGCACGAATGCGAATTGGGAACTTGGAAATCCTTGTTCTCACACCTTATACGACTTCTTATGCTCTCCCGGGCGGCGTGTTAAAAGTTGCCGAACTAGATGCTAGGTGAATATGCTTCCAGCAGCGTCGTTCCTGCTAACAGTTCACCTAGGTTTCGGCAAATACCTTCTTTTGGTCGAGGAACCATTCGGAAATTTTCCAGAAACACGTCGGAGATGAAATGGCTTGTGGCGAGAGACTTTGAGGACATCCTGCAGGTTTGTCTGAGTCTAGTACTCCTTGCTTCCAAGTCTCATAATCAACTGTCAGTGCGCCATTCCAGTTTTCGAAGGACTTTTCCCTCCAGATCATGATCGCATCGTGTCAACTCTACTCTTCCACTTTGCCGAATGGCACGCTCTTGCGAAAATGCGACTACATACAGAGGCGACTTTAAAACATCTGGAAAGTGCTTATGCAAGCCTTTGCCGGAAGCTTCGCTTGTTTTGCAAGAAGACGTGTGCCAAATATCACACTGTAGAACTCCCAAAAGAAAAAACTGCCCGGTTGCGGAGACAAGGCCAAGTTCCAGCAGATTCGAACGCTCCGTCTCGCACAAGTGGTCCCAGAACGAAGACTTTCAATATGCGCACATATAAATTTCACGCTCTGGGTGACTACGTGCGAACCATCATACAACGGATTCTTATACAACCCAAATTGTACGGCGCTTACCAGCACTCACCAGAACCTAGCTGACTTGGTCTATTGCAGGGTGAATTGGCCCATCGAGCACTGAAAGCCTGCTATCCACTCATCAACAAGAAAGATATGATTAGACAGCTCTCGAAGCACGAGCAGAGGTGGCGACGACTCCAGTGCATCGCTGAGCATCAGTCGCAGACAACGGAGAGCAGCGGATGCAGAACAGTGAACCTTCCCAAGGAAAATGCCACACGTTCTCCACGACACGTACTCTCCTCCCGTCGAACCTCTGCACAAAAAATATCTACTATGCTTCGAAGTTGAGAAGGTGATCCTGCCATGAAGGTAAGTTCAAGCTGTGCTTGTATCCCCCGCTGCCCCTTTTGCTAAGCTTTCAAACACAGGATTTCCTCCCAAACCTTAGAAACCACCTCCTTCATCGACTCCTTGGTGTGCCACTAGCCGACCAAGATCAAGAATATTCGTCTGAAGAGCGCAATAAGGTCCTCATTCGCAACGATACGCTTTACGCATTGAAAACGATGCGGGTTCGTTACACCACATATGATCTTCGCGACAAATACGACTTTATCCACCTGGACCACCAGTGCGACATCATGGTTCCTACTGGTGAATCGGGGCCAGGTTGCCATCCATACTGGTATGCCCGAGTTCTCGGGATCTATCACACTGATGTTCGGCTTCTTGATGGAGACGAGGATTATCGTAACATTCATCTTCTGTGGGTTCGATGGTTTGGAACTTGCCCAGGCCACCGATCAGGTTTGAAAGCGGGCTGGCTGCCAAAGATAGGGTTTGTCCCTTGCTCCGACACCGCCCCCTTTGGTTTCCTCGATCCTACCTTGGTCATTCGCGCTGCGCATCTCATTCCAGCCTTCGCTGATGGAAGAGGATGCCACCTACTTCCTGCAGGAAGGTCTGCGGGTCGGCGACGGGATGAAGAAGATGACTGGGTTAGCTTCTACATAAACACGTAAGTGTTTATTCACTTCCCAGCGTTAACTCGGGGTTGCTGAACTTATATTCAGCTTCGTCGACCGTGACATGTTTGTGTGCTTTTTCGGGAGGAGCCCTGGTCACACGCAACCTCATGAGCTGTCTTCGATCGTGGAAGATGCCGGTGACAGACAAGAAGATAATGAATCGGACGAAGGAGAAGACTGCAATTTGAAGGAATGGGACATGGAGGTGGAAGAGGAAGAGGAAGAGGATTCTGGCGATGGGAATGATGGTGACAGGATCGAAGATGATGAAGACGGTTGCAATAGCGACGATGGTGACAATGACAACAACAACAACAACAACAACAACAACAACAACAACAGCGATGATGACGATGACGATGACGACGACGACGACGACGAAGAGGATGTTGAGAACATGGAAATAGCAGATGGGGAACTTGATGGATTTGACAGCTATGATGATCCCACTGACCTTTCATTCTGAAAGTTCATCGTTCCAAACAATATCCTTGCACAGTTCAACACAACGGTCTAAAGAGTATGCCTTAGCTTAGAACTAGCATATATATGATGTGATAATCCAGATCTGATCGCTGGCAGGGTGAAGTTGAGTGCCGCATCGCTAAGTATCATTAGGAAAATACACTGATTTCAACAGTGTTTACTATCCAGTGTCATAGTATGATTGTCGTCGTGAAGCGTGAATGTTTTATCTTGCTGAAATCTCACATAACATGCCGGACGATGTCCGAAGTTCAAACATTGCAGTGCGCGGGATTATGGACATAAGCAGGGGTGCATTGGAACCAACTTTCGAGATAATAATGCCGCTCAACCTTTGTATCGTACTCCCAGAAAGGTAATCGTATCTATCCACCCATCTGCACTGCGGTGTTGGAGTTATCGCCGGTAAGATCGATCACCTCCTGCTCGGATTCCAGGAAACAGTCGTGGAATTCGTAGGCGCAACGAGTCATTACGAGACCACAAGGCTCGCACCTGATGAAAAGTGCTTTTAACTGTCTTACCCTCAAACCAGGCTGGCTGAAGTCATCTAGCTTCATCAGCAAGGCAAATTCGTTCAGTTCTGCAGGTTGCTGGCGCTTGGGGGCAGGTGAGATCACGAAGGGGTCGAAGTCACCTGCTCTGTTCTTCCTCTTTTTCCCCAAACGCACGGGGTGTGCGACACTAGGCCCCACCGGAGCGTCTAGAAAACTCATCAGTCAGTGTAACTTGAGAAACATACATAAATAATAGTTACCGCCATTGCCACTGGCAGCGCCCGAGTGCAAGCTATCTATGGAAGCAGCACGATTCATAACTAGTATGTAGTCATAAGCTTGATCAGAGGGGCGAACACCAAGGAACATACTGGTGAGTGCCGAGGTGATCGGGCTTGAGACTGGGATATTGGGTTGTGTTGGCGGATAGTCCTCGGCATCACCACCATAGGCGACGGGGTCAGGAACGAGCTCTCCAGGTGCTAGAAATACCCAATGATCAGAAACAAAACCGGATGAAGTTCGTCCCAGTCAAAGGTCTCATCCCCCTTCGTGGATACACCCTAATGGGCAGACTTGGCTTTGTGTACATATCGTCCAAGAAGACTGATGCTCAAATGTGTTAGATCGCTGATCGACTTGCCAAATTATTGACAACTTACCCCAATACCTGCAGTGACGTGTTGCACATGCAGCCGTCCATTTTCCCACATGGCGTCCGGTAGTCACCATAAAGATTAGGACCTCGGTGAAGATGCTATCGATGGACTCCATTGAACAGAGGCATCCGGGACCAGTAAAATGGTGGGTTTGACAGTGGCCGGGCAGAGCATCGGGCGGGACGCGTTCACCACTTTCCAAAACCGGCCTAAGTATGACAAAACCCTATGTGAGTACTTTACGCTGACTTATAAAGTCAATACATACCAGAACCATAATTCCAGCGCCTTTGTGGAGTTTGAAAAGCTCAGAATCTGGTGCTTTTCCGCCTCGAAGCGAATCCGCCGCAACCATGGAAGAAAGTCATGCACATCGTGATTGACGCTGGCTGAGTCACGATTGATCGGGGGAAATGTAACAGCAGAAGGAGGAGTGGAGTCGACACCAGTACTGTCCATGTTGCAAACAAGTACTGAGAGCTCGGATTGCGGAGTAGATTCACTGGCAAAGTACGTTCTTGAGTGCAACGACAGCTGCGTATCGCACATACCTCTTATATAATACCTTGTCTCCCTATGTAGCGGTGGTCCCAATGCTGGATTTGGGCTAGCGAAACACTGGGGTTGTTTTGTTACTTATGGCACCGAAGTAGTAGGTGTGACTGAACCCAATCGAAAAATCCCATAAGGAACTTTCATGTTCACCAATCACTGGCAACGGCTGCCCAGCTGGAATCCACTAGCAGATTCTCCTCGCTGGTTTGGCTGGCATTCAAGTTGGTGCATTGGCTCGGTCGAGTGGTGTTGTACTGTACTGGGTTCTTCATGATCGTTCTCGCTCTCAAGGTTCTCATGCCTACCGGCCAGGTTATCCACGCACGACTGCAAAACGCGGGCAATCTAAATTACCCAATCGACGACTGAAATTTCGCCTCACCTGCCAGTGAGACCCTGAACATTTTCGGAACAACTGAGTGGGTAGCCGGTACGAAATTTCGTTTTTCCACTTTTCATCCTAGCACCTTCCGAGTCCTGGGTACTTAATGAATCAGTTCAAGTTCAACTCAGGCGACTGGAACCCACCCGACACTCCACCGTGTTAATATTGCCCTCTCGAATGAACCCGAACTCTGAGGACGACCAGCCCCAGGGTGATCGCAGCTCTGGCGATGAGGTCCAGGCTGCTCAAACCCGGGCAAAAAGGCGCATCGCAGCTCTCGAGCTCGAGGTTGAATCTTTGAAGGAAGTCTCGAAGAAGAGTCGCAGGTGCGGAGTTGACTGGCAGTCTAAGTCTGTTTCCACTGAACTTATTCGGCAATACATACTAGGCAAAACGATTTGTATATCCATCGTGGCAGAGCCATCAGGCGACTTGTCACCTTGTATGACAATATTGAAGATCTCATATCTGAGTACGATCGTCGGCAGGAGTTTGCTACAGAGAACCCTCACTCAGACCTTTCTGAGTTGGATACGACTCAGGAGTAAATCTTCTCGCCCACTAAAGTGCAATTGACCTCTGGCTAATTCATACTAGTCAGGATCGCCTCTATAGTTCCTTTGAGGAACTCTTGGCATTTCTGCTGTGGATGAGGAGGAAGATCCTTCGCTGCGAGGCCGACGAACTTGATGATATATGCAAGCAACTTCGAAAGGGTGCCGATGGTGCCCGCGGGGATGATACAGCCAATCTTAAGCAAGACGTGGTACTCTGGCTGACTGACCTTTTCCACCCCATTGAGCCTCCTCTTCGAGCCACAACTAAGGACGATCGAGGCTTCGTGCATGAGGTCACTGGCAGGTTGATCTGCCCAGCCGAGTACAACTGGGTTTTACAGTCGTAAGTGTGCACTGCGCAACTAGTTTCTTGTGTGTTCATAGATCAATGTAGCGTGAAAGACAAGATTCGCGATTGTGACCCATCGTACCTCGTCACAGCACATTCATGGCCACTTCTCCTTTATCACAACTACAGCTTTGACCCAACCGACGCTGAGCAAGGGCTATTCCGTTCTTCCCTTTTGGTCAAAGTGGGTCCTGCTAAACGTCCGGAAAGATTACCTGCGTTCTCACCACATGCTCCAGGCATTCAAGTTCCTGTTCACCTCACCATCCTCTGCTCACGACATCGAAGAAGATGGTAATGGACAAATTCCGACCCGGCACCGAGGGAGCTCTACCCATAAATTTGCCACTAAGAACCATGTCGCAGCGATCCTGGGGTTGAAATCAGTCACTCCTCGCTCGATTGCATACACTGCTGTACAGGTAAGCGCTTTGCATTACTTACCGATCTGGTCGCTCAACGGCGCTAGGTTCGCTTTGCACTCTGCTCTGCCGGCTCCTGGCGCAATGTTGACGGCGATTTCGACTACATTCAATTCTACAATGCAATTATTGACTTTTTCGAAGTCACACCCGGTAACGCAGCCAAGAAACGAGTAGACGAACTACTCGGTTGGTGGAATCGGTGCGAGCTTTCGCTGCTAAATATATGCTCCTGGATCTGACTTCGTCTTAGCAAGGTTTTTGGTAAGAATCGGCCAATTGTATTACCTGCAGCTGTCGTCGAGAAGTCGTCGGTCGCGCGACTTACAGCCCAGCGATTGGAGAAGGAGAATCAGTCACATTGATTATACACTACACGTTCACTTTAAGTTGCTAGATTGCACGTATGCCTGATTGCACAAAGTTTAATGTCATACTTTCTTTTACGATTGCTATTGAAATTGTGTGCCGTGGTAATTTACATTGTGACGACGACACATCATCAGACCAATTACTCCGAGTCTGTACAGTCAGCGAGATATTGCAGACGATGGCAACCTACCTACAGTTGTACATCAGCGTTATCGCAAGTGTCACGACGACGGCAATGTTTCGCTAGGGTGGCAGGTCATCAGTACATTGTACATGATGACGATCCATACACCATCACAAACCGACGGTAGGAATAGTTGCATTTCAATGGCCCTTTGTTTGCAAAGAGCGGTGTCGGCCCGATTCGCCTACGATGGGGAAAGGATAACATCACGCTGTAAAGTTTGAGCGTCAGCAACATCTTGTGGACAATGGCAACTCACCTACCATTGCACAACAATGCTATTGCAAACCCCAGAATAACGGCAATGTTTCATGAGGTTTGTGTTGACCAGCACCAAGTTGGGTATGGGCAAAGGCAGTGTCGTGGATAAGGTCACCTATCACGAGCTTTTGTTTTCCAAGCCTTGTATGTTCTGCAAACACGACCTGTAATTACCTGGCAATTACCATCGGCACTCTGGTAGACTAAGCGGTAGAGGGCAATAGAATCGTTTTACATGGTGGGCCTCTAACAAAAAAAATGTGAACACTGATGAAACACGTGTAGTTGGTCACACGATCTTCGCGAAGGTACCAAGGCGCTAGCACACATAGCATGATGGCGGGAAGTGGCAGAAACTTAAAAGTCAGTCGAGCATTGCTCATGTAGCTTACGTATATAATGGTATCATTGGTGATGGCAGAAGTAGTATTGCCGGGTTGTGTTGCCGGTCCGCTGCAGCTATCTGGCGTGCCATACGAAGCCATACAGAAAAAATTTACTGGATGCGATGAAGAGACAGTACGACACACCTAGCAGTAGAATTTTACATCCCTTTCTAAACTTCCTCGAGTCCTCCTCGATTTGACGGTCGATAGCGTCCAGATCTGGCTTTGTCGGCTCTGTCCTGGCCGGAGAGGCAGTTGCCCATGCCATGGGTAACTGCGTCTCTGGTCTAGTTAGTTGGATAGACGAGATGATTGGGTGGGTACTGCAGGTCCCAGCCAGCTCAATCATAACACCAGGGTGATGGCCAGTGAATGAAGCTGTAAAAGAAACTGGCTACCAAGGATCAGCCAGAGTGTGTAAAAGCTATATTTGGAACGCAGGTAGGAAACCAAGGACAGAGCAAACAGTGGACAGATACAACATGATAGTAGCTACATGCAAACGGACCCATGCAAGCAAGCAAGAAGAAAAAACCATGAATGAGTGAAGAATGAAGAATGAAGAATGATGTGCGTCCAGAGGAATGATGTCCACTACGTTAACCGCATCGCCCGACTATCCAATAAATCCCTCATTTCTTTCATGATCCTTCGCGCCTTGTCCCTCTCCGCCTCCACCAGACGTAGCTGCAGCTCAAGCCCAGCACCGTCATCCGGTACATACGTGGCCTTCGCACGTGTCTCACGGTCTCGTAGGATCTTCTCGAGGGATTCGACCTTGTCTGATAGGAGTCGTGCTTCGTCGTGGGCTTTGAACGTTTCCTTGATTGCGTCTACCACTACGACGTCGTTCCGGCGAAGCTCGCTTTCTAGACGAGATATTCGGACTCGCGCTTCAATCAAGAGCCGATCTGACGATGACTGCTGGCCGGTACCCTCCGACGCAGAAACAGGCGGAGAAGCTAACAGAGGCATACCCGATAACTCATTCCGTGCGTTCGCAAATGCTTGGGTAGAACAACCCGTCAGCGATCAACAAAGGATTGACTGCAGGTGACTGACCAGTAGCGAAAGGATCTTCAGATTCGACAGGGGAGCTCTTGGCTTGGGAAGAGATTGCCGAACGGCGGGAAGAATGGCGCCCTGGCTTATGCTTACCTGACTTGTCCTTCCTAGTCGAGTGGCGTCGAGTTTTGGAACGCCCTTGCTCCGCATTTAATTCCCTCTTCTTGCGGTAACGGCTTCCTCCCGAATCGCCATCTTCGTCATCAGACGACGACTTCTTGGAGGAATTGTGATCTTCAGGCGAGTCCGGTGGAAGTGAAGACATCGTATTGGGAGGAGACCCCGACGACCTGTCACCGGATACTTTGCGCTTTTCGTTTTGATCAGGAAGTCGGCGACTTGCCTCTTCGCCCACAGGAACAACGGAAGATGAAGGCTGCGTGGGCGACGACGGTGGGGACATTCCACAGTTTTCCGCGAGTAACATCTCCGAGATCTGAGGCCACCTGGTCAACAACCACAGCATCATCTTCTGTGAGACCGCCTTCGTCGACCCTCCCAACAACCGATACCCAAAGATCCGTGCGATATCTTCGAAATCTATCCCATTGTCCGGGCAAAGTGGGAGTTGCGTAAAGAAGCCGAGTAGATAGATGAGAAGGGAGAGGTTGCCGATGGGAACGAAGCGTAGCAGGATCTGCGCGACACAGATCTGATTACCCTCCAGCTCACCGTCCGTAGCAAGGTGAAGATCGTCCCGTTCTCTGGGCTTTATCAAGTTGTGGCGTGGAGGCCCGCTTTTCCCACGACGTTCTTCTTCCTCTCCTTCCTGTTGCTCCCGACGGGCGTCCTCTCTCTTCACGCTCGGTTTGACGGACCACTGCCAGAGTGCTGAGTAGATGTGAGGATCGATAAGTGGGGCAGGAAGGCTGGAGAGAAACGTCGAGAGGAGAGCACAGACATCGGGCATCGTCTGTCCACGCATGCTAAACTGTGCGCCGAAATCCGCACTCTTGTCGAATATGTCGATGAGTTGCAAATGACGATCCCGACTTGGCAACGCACGGAAGAGACCGCTCTGGTAGATACCTACCAAAAGGTCGTTGAGCTGAAAGTAGACAGACGAGAAATCACCACCTACCAGTTTTAGTTAGCTCCTCGACACATGCAACGACCACTATTGGAAGATCGTGTTGGAAATCTCCGATGGCAATCGAGGTCGAAGCGTAGAGAAGGACGTCTTCGAGCGGTGTTCCGATGGCGTCTGGAATGCGGAAACGGGGTTAGTTGGTAATTACAACAAGCATCAAATCAACTCACGAAAGCTGGGGTCCTTGTCTTGGATGCGTTCACTACGTTTCCGACGAAGCTGCTCCCGCAATTGATTATCATGCTTGTACATCGCCCCGACATCTTCCAAACTGAGATAATCCATCACGCGATGATTGGAACGACGTGCAAGCGCATCGAGTCTTCGATACATATGACTGGGTTTCATCTTTGGCACTGGGGGCCTGGATGGCTCGGGTCTTGGAGCGGCGGCATTCGTCCCCGCATCGTCGTGTTCCTGTCGACGTCCTCGGAGGCGAGACGGCTCGGACGGTTGCCCGCACGCCCTTGCAAGTCTGTCGCCCTCCAGATCGACAACTGGCGTTTGCGACGTGCGGAGATCTGAGAACGATCTTACCCTACCATCACCAAATTGACCGTAACTATTGCGTCTCTGGTCAAATTCCCGCGGAACACGAGGCACGTGGGACTGGGTCGCAGGACCTGGAGTATACCCCGTCTGCGCTAGATCACGTTGTTGACGAACACGAGGAGCCCATGTGGTATCCACGCGCGGGCGCAGTTCGGGTGAGGATGCTGTGTGATGGTGATGTGAAGAGGATGCGGTCGTTCGAGAGTTATGGAGGAACTGTGGGCGTGGAGGCTGCTGGGAAATGGTGGGGTTGTACTGAGAATGACTTTGTGGGGGGTTTGGAGGACGGAGGATACTCCTTGGTGCGCGTGGTGCCTGGCTTTGGGGGTGAGTGCTTGGGCTGGGATGCGGAACTCCAGGGTTATTGTGAGAGCCACCAGGAGAGTCATCCTGGTGGGCAGAGGAAAGGGCAGGGCGGGGGGTAAATGTAGATGATGACATCTTCTAATCAGGCTCGTCTATAAGATATAGGTTAAGGACAAGGATAGTGTCCTCGCAGAGGCGTTACAGTGGATTGGGAAGAAGTGGATGGGCGTCAAAAAGGTTCCTTCGTTTAAGAGGGACTGAAATCAGCTTGTACTGATAAAGATTCAGACCGGTCGAGGCAAGAAAGGCCGTGCGTTTGAAAAGCGGACGGTGTTCAGTTCCCCGCACCGAGCATATTTCAATTCAAACTGAGCATATTAGCAGGGCATACGGCGAGTTCAGTGAGTTATTCTAGAACTTTGGCCTGAGAGGATGACCGACAACAGGACAACAGGACGCAATGAGATGACCGAAATGATGCAGAGCACCAGAATCGGAGGTGAGCGTTACGTGTGTTGCCGAAAGGCGAACATACACAGGCGGTAAGGGAAATGAGGGCGATGAGCCAACCAGAGGGCAGAGAAAAATTAGATAACCTTCTGCGTCCTGCGCCCCTCGAAACACATGGAAGGCTGGGCATCCAGCCCCAGTTCCAGACTTTGACATTTTGCAAAGTGCGCGGATGTACCCAGCTGGCCCGTCTCTGGTATGAATTGAGGGGATTTGATGGGCGGAGAAAAAGAAGTAAAGTAGTATCGATGTTATTTTTTTCCGGTTGTGTCTCACCGCCAGACGAATTGAACAAGAACTGTAGCGGGATTCAGAATACTGCAGGACATCGGATGAGCGTTTGAACGTTGCGCAGATCAGCTGCCAGCAAGATCGGACGTTTTAGTGCCTGTTCTCGAACTTTCCTTATGTGGTGACAGTCTAAGTCACGTGTCCCCTCATATATCAATGCTCATATTCGCTAGTGCATCGTCCTAGCAGTTACTTGTTCATCCAACCTCCTACCCCTCATGTTTGCCAACATCAAAACCTTTGTAGTCATCGCTGCTTGTGCCCTTGCAGCCCAGGCTCAGTCAACCACGACTTCCACTGCTCCTGCCTCTCAATCTTCCTTGCCTGCTGGTCTTGACACTTGCATCCTCACTTGTGTAACTACGGCCGCCACAAGTAGCGGATGCTCCAGCTAGTACGGATTCTGATTGACATCAATCTCCCCCTCATGCCCACTCATTTCCGCGTGCCAATTTTCCACAGCACTGACCTGCAATGTGTTTGCACGTCGACGGCATTCCAAAGCGCTGCTCAACAGTGCCTCCAAGCTAACTGCACGGCGGAGGATGTCGCAACTGCAACTCAGCTCCAGTCCCAAGAATGTGCTCAAAGTGAGTGATTCATTTTCTCTGGGCCTCTGTGTGACAGTTGACCCATCAATGTCCCCAGTCATTGGCTCTGGTTCTGGTTCTGCGGCGTCTTCAACTCCCTCTTCTACTGGTGCCTCGAGTGCATCGTCTACCTACGCAGCTTCTACTTCCACGACTCCCTCCGCCACGCCCACAAAGAACGCTGCCGTGGGCCTTGCAGCGTCATTCGAGGGTACCTTGGCTGTCCTCGTGGCGTCCGCGGGTACGCTCATTGGTGCCGTATTTGCATTCTAAAACTCGAACTGTCAAAATTCTGTATTCTTCCTTCCTTAACATTCATTCGGAGCCGAGTGACAGTCCCCATATTTCAATATTTCCTTGCCCCGGCCCCGTCGGTTTTTACACGAAGAAGATGAGTGTTGTGGAAGGTTTTCGGGAGTTTGGGGGATACGTCCCGAATTATATCACAGTATACCCAAGTACTACTAGTCCCTACCAGTATGGGATGATATTTTTAACAGGCAGTGGGGATGCTTCAATCAAGTTCAACGACATTGGCATGTTCTATCTGATATGGGAGAGAGTAGTGAGAGAGTCCTCGGGGAAACACATTCTGCACAGCTTTGCGGGGAAATTGCTGTACAAATCACGAGGAAAACGCTGGAGCTCCTCCGCTGTCCCGACAGTCATACCTGATTTGTCCAGACTGATATCCGGGTTAAGTGTGGGGGCCGGAAATTTGTCCATCTGGTCAGTTCCAGCGCCGTCATGCGTCGGAGCGCAGTCTTAACTTGGTAGAGTACTACCAAATCACTTCTGAAGATCCTGATCCGTTGGCGGAGGAGCCTGCCGGCTCCCATGTCAACTGGGTATAGCGTTCAACGTGTGGGCCGTTGCCACCATACCTACGTGTTCAGGCTTCCTTTTATTTCTGAGAAGGGGCAGATTAGTTGGTTGGGAATTCGTGGACGTTTGACCACGCTCAAGGCTTGTTTTTGACTGGTCCCTGGACCTGGGACCCTGTGTACTACCAAGTAAAATGCAATTCCATGCCACCGTGCCTGTGGCTAGACTCGTAACCAATCCGTCTATGAGGCAAGCCGTCGATAGACGGATTGGTCACCAGCCTAGCCTGTGGCTGCCACACCCAGACTTGTGACATTGGGACTAATAACTCTGACTAACTTCGGCCTAGACGCGACCAAGATATATATCAATCTCGTTGCTCGAACACGAGATTATTGGTAAGATCTTGTCACTGGCGAAAACGGGAAATTTTTGAGTTATCTCAAACTGGAGGTACGAGGTACGAGGCCTGAGGAACCGACAGTGGCGCTGGAGAGTGCGAAGGTCAACGTTCGACGTCAACTGGGATGCAAATTTTGACAGCCGCCTGCTGAGTCGCTTAAGAGACCGTTTTTGGTATGGTAGAGTCGCTTGGGCTTGTTCAGCCAATGAGAGACTTGCAAAGTGTACGATACAAGCGTTCATTTCAACCATGCTACAGATCTAAGGGTCACTGCTGGTCACTGTTGTCAAAAAACCCTCTAAACCACCGTACCATCTTCCCCAAGCGATACCATGAAAACATCCAAGGTGCACCCACGTGCCAGAAGCTGCCCCTGACTCTGGGTTTGGTTCTACGCCAAGGCTCGGACTGCAAGCCACGTTCTGTTTGCCACTTCCCCCACTGAATAACAGTCGACGGTCCGTAGACAACGGGAGGAACGAGAGCTGAGGAGCGCAGTTCCAGGCATTTTAGAAGCATGTATCAGTCGAGTCGTGACTGCGAGCCAGGGTGACGCACAAACGAACAACGATCGAATAAAGAGCACAGGCAGCTGCTGGCTGGCATCGAGACAGCCGCATGTGGCACAACGTAGTCACAACTGCACAAACGCTTGGCTGTAGAAGTACTAGCGATTCATGATGGAGTCATGCTTGTTATGGGGCTCATATGTGGCGTAGATCCCTCGGTGGCTGTTGACTGGATATGCACGGCGACACGGTTGTCCGTGAACGTCGCGGTAGTGATCGACACCCATCACACAGCAACGGCAGACCTCCGCCTGCCTCCGCTGGTTTATGTAGAGGCGGGGCACAAAAGAAACAGACGCGACAGTGGCGGAACGTCGCGGCGGTGTCGGCAGATCAAACAACAGGGAGGCCGAAATAGGCTAGAGTCAAGGTCCGACCTAGTAGTATCCGACATAAAAATATACGCAGTACGTCCGAGTCCATGCGAGACAACTTATCGTGTACTTATATGAAACAACGAGGGTCCGCCGTGTGTGCGCGGCCATAGATAGATAGATATAAATGCTGAAGCGCTGCTGACCAGATCGGAACTCCATGGAACGTACCACTGGCAGGGCAGGCACTGGGCAGGCGTGCATTGGCCGATCGCCAAGTTGGTCTGGGTTCTTTGGTTCTGGTGCTGAGCGCAGTCAGTAGGGCGGAGAATGACAACAGGCTTGATCCTTGTCCTGTTGCCGTTCTGATGAGGATACAAGGAGGAGTTGGGAGGAGTTGGCAGACGATGATCTCGATTAATTAACGTGACGTTGTAGTGTGGAAATTCCACGATCAGATTTGGAACAAGGGGTTGGTTTGAAAGGGTTGGCGTGTAGATGGCGAGCTCAAGGCCGGAGGATACATACCCTGCGGTGGTGAAAAAACTGACTGAATGGGAGACGGTTGTAGGAAAATATTGCAAGCAATGAAAGGAGTGCGGGATCATCGCTTTAGCCTATTACTTATGGCAAGCTGTACCGATGAAGCATGCTGTGACATGCTGGGGTGACAGTGTGACTGGTGTGACAATTATGTCACTTTGTGATGGTGGGTAAGTGAGAACAAAGACCGTTCATGCCATCACGCCAACTCTGGCTGATCGTTGGTGTCTCCCAACAAGCTAGTTCCTTTACACCTTCATTCACCGACCACCACCCTTTGCAACGGTTCCTTCTACCACCACCCTGGTGTTCTAATTCAGCTTGCTGGGACATACCCACAGAATCATCCCATTTATCCAAGTAACTTGATCATGGGTAATTGCGTCTCCACCCAGGACAAAACCGACAAGGCCAGATCCGACGCTATCGACCGTCAAATTGAGGAGGACTCGAGGAAGTTCAGAAAGGAATGTAAAATTCTACTGCTAGGTGCGTTGTACTGTCTCTTTCGGGTCCTGTGCCCCGGCGTCTCTATTTCCAATGACTCGCCTTTGTTTCGTTCGCTTCTCCTTTATGACGCAGCCCAACCATTATCACGATGCATGTCACGGACTCTTATCGCGCCCGTTTTCTCTGTCTCTTAGTCGCCGTGCTTGATTGTAAAGTTGACCAATCCTCTTGCTAGGCTCGGGGGAGTCGGGCAAGTCGACGATTGTCAAACAAATGAAGATTATTCACCAGAATGGGTTCACGGACGATGAACTGATGACGTTCCGTCCCACCATTTACCGCAATATTCTCGACAGTGCCCAAGCCATTATACTCGCTATGCGTAAGATTAACGTCGACTGCGCAAACCCAGCAAATCGAGTATGGTTTCGTATTTTCTCGTGAATGTTAACGCGATCCTCACCATCACACAGGTCAATACAGAGCGAATACTGGACTACCGCGTCGAAGCGTCTCCCTCCTTTGTTTTTTCCGCCGATATCGCGCTGGCTATTCACCAGCTGTGGTCGGATCCAATCATAGCTACGGTCATGGATCACGGTAGCGAGTTCTATCTCATGGACAGCGCGAGCTAGTGAGTGTTTATTTACCGTCATTGTGCAACGCTCTAACCGTGCGCAAACAGTTTCTTCACGGAGGCGATTAGAATAGGCTCACCTGACTATCTCCCAACGGAGCCCGACATCTTACGAGCGCGAGCAAAGACTACAGGTATCACGGAAACTCGCTTTACCATGGGCCAACTACAGTCCGTTTCAACCTGCGCCACGTCTTTTGTTGGCTCACACTTATCTAGGATTCACATGTTTGATGTCGGCGGCCAGCGCTCGGAACGAAAGAAATGGATCCACTGTTTCGAAAGCGTCACGAGTATTATCTTCTGCACAGCGTTGAGCGAATACGACCAGGTACTACTGGAGGAGAAGAACCAGGTGAGCATCCACGTCTCTGTAGGTAGATGGTGGCTCACGCACGGTTCACAGAATCGAATGGCAGAGTCGCTCATCCTGTTCGAGTCTGTCATCAACTCCCGCTGGTTCCTGCGGACGTCCATCATCTTATTCCTGAACAAGATCGACGTATTTAAGACTAAGTTACCGAAGGTACAACTTAATTCAATGTGACGAGTGCGTTGGATGACGCGGCTTCCAGGTTCCGTTGGAGAAGTACTTCCCTGAGTACTCGGGGGGTGCCGACATCAATAAAGCCGCCAAGTATATTCTGTGGCGATTTATGCAGGCAAATCGCGCTCGACTCTCCGTGTATCCGCAGTAGGCATCCGCGTTCTCAATCTCCTAGTGCCCCACTCATCGATTCCGCAGTTTGACGCAAGCGACGGATACGACGAACATCCGACTGGTGTTCGCGGCAGTGAAAGAAACAATCTTGCAGAACGCCCTAAAAGATTCTGGCATTCTGTAGTGGCTTGGTTTGATGTCTCTTTATCTATCAGTACGTTTTTTTTGCCTCGTCAAGCCTCGTCGTCCTGTTCACGTGGAGAACCCAGCTCGCATTCTCCGTGTGGATTTCCCTGTCATTTTCTAGCATGTCTCCCACATTTAACATATTCCCCAACTATTGCTCGTCTCTAACCCGCACTAGCGACCGCCATGAAGTAATCTCACGTCATATCATCGCCTCGTCCTGTCCTCCCCGTTGGCTGGATTGTTCCTTCTAACATATCAACATCAACACCGCACCTCACCATCCGTTCGCCGCCGGTGATCCGCGCCACTCCCAGCTTTCTGGCCAGATATTGTTTCCTCCGCCCGTCTGACCCCCAGGGACCCTGTTGGGCACCTGAGGTCTATATCCCAACCATCCACGCCATACCTGTACGCACGCAGTTTTGTAAATTGACTTGGTTCCTCTTCTCTCTCCTTCTGGTCATCGCCGATCACTCGTTATTCCCTCTATTGTATCGACTCCTTGCTTTCTGCTGGGTTCCGACACCTCGCTTTCTCGCGCGTGTTTTGGATGATCCTGTCATCCGCTGGACATTGCTCACCGCGCACTTCTGTGCCGTGCGCCTTCCAGTTCCGTGCTCCCTCACGCTACCCCCCTGCCTGTCGGACATTATCTTTCCCTTTATTTCTTTTACTATGACCATTCTTGATTTCACTGGACATACAACACGTAGCAGTGTGTACGGTAGTAGGCTATCACGTTTCTCAGCTGGAAATAGATGTGCAACTGACGAGGAAGACCACCTGCGAACGCGAATGCGAAAAAACGGTGTTATCATTGGGTTCGTATTTGAGACATCGTATAGAGTATGGGTTACACACGGAACATGGTATAAGCTCTTTTCGTGGACGGCACACCAGAACACGCATATCTAGCGCCCGAGTGACCCAGTGACATGGGCTACAGGCCCACAACTACCCGTCGCTCCCGCCCTCATCCTCGCTGTCCCACCGATTAATACCCAGCTCGCGCACGCTCGAGATGGCGATCAACAGTGGATGCTGCCCATCAAGCATCCTCAACAGTTTCTCCATATCCTCCAACGCAAACTCTTCCATCTCCTCCAGTAATGATAACTCCTCCCGGTCGTCCTCGAGCTCGGCGGCAGGGCGCTGTGACCGGTGCTTCCGCTTGTCCGCGAGGTTCTGCAACTGGTGCTTCGTCGCGTCCATGAGTCCACCAGAGAGCGGCGGCGTCAGCGCGGGGATCCCAACGACGCGCAGCGTGTCGGCGACGGACTTGTAGAGTGATGTCAGGAATGAGGTGTCGCTTTCGATTTGCATGCAGTACACCAATTTGCTGAGGGACGCGCTGACCATCTCCGGCGTCAGTGTCCCGCTCGACTTGCCACACGCCATGAGCAGCGGTATCAGCCTATCGGACACCAACGTGGTCAGATAAATAGATTGCTAGATAGAACGTTGTCACTGAGGACGCCACACCTGCACGTAGCCTCCCGCACGCCCTCGTGGAAGTAGAAATGCAAGGCGGGTAACGTGAGTTCAAGAGTCTGCGTGATATATGGGCCAAATCGCCCGCCTAGGATGCTGCAGTAGACCACGAGCGTGTCGAATGCCTGGCACTTCTCGTCGAGGCTGGATGTCCGGATCCCGACGATCTGGCCGTTCATGGATATCGTCTCCCATCCTTCACGGTCGCGGTTTCCGTCTTCGTCGTCTGCAACGCTTAGATGAGTGTCCGCTATGCATGAAGTGGAATCTGACGGCACCGTAGAGAGACACGTCTGCTTTTGCCCTTGCAGCGTTGAGCAGAGGTTGCATCACCATCGGCAGAAAAGGCTCGAATTCAGGGCCGAGCGCTTGACATATCTTGGCCCAAGTTGCAATCAGGTAGGTCCCTAGAAGAGTGTCTGAAGGGTCGACGGGGGAGTCTGTCGGGTGCTATTGTGAGCGGAGTACACAAGCGGAGCATGCGAGGACATACTTTGAATATTGATCAGTGCGTCTATGAGCGTACGTGCGTCTGGTCTGAAGACATCGGTTCCGACAGCGATAGCTACGAAAATAGTCAAATCGGAATTCTAGAAGAAAAAAAAACACGCGTTCAGGTGCGAACCTATGAGACCGGCACATTCCATGGCTTTGACGCGGAGCTTATGGTGGTCTGAGCTATTTGCGTTTCGAAGAACATTTAACAGGAGCGGCATAATTGACGCGTAATGCTAAAAGAAGTGAGATGTATGTAACGTCACAAACAACGAACTCAGAAGCACCTTGGCGAATGTGGCCTCGCTGGCATCGGCGACCATGGCCAACGTCGTGATCGCTTGTTCTTGAACATATCCTTTGACCTGTTTGCCATCCTCCGCACTGGGGTTCAGCATTTTCAGCAGTCGTTCCACGATGGGATCCAGGTACGGTATGAGTGTATTCCGCTCCACCCCTTCACAGAAGTTGATCAGAGCGGCAGCAGCATGGGCATGGACACTGAAGCGCATGGTCAGAAAGGCCCTTCCAAAAGTGAGCCCGGCCTACCGAGGTTCGGGTGCTTCTAATGTGGGTATCAAAGCAGCGAATAGTTGTTGATGATAACGACCTTGAATAACTTCCTAAGACCAGACTATCAATATCGCCGCTTGGCACCGCAGCAGATTCACTCACTTCCAAGTCAGTGCAGAGTTGTCCACTGAATTCCCCCAATTAGTGCTGACGTAGAACAAGAGATTGATACGTACAGGCACTGGCATGCGGCATAACGGACACGAGGGTGAGCGTCTTTGAACATTGGTGTCACGAGCCTGGGCCAATCCAGTCAGAAGGCACGACGGAAGAGACGAGACTGCTCACCCCACGACCTTCCCGAGCTCAAGGTGCATAACCTGTCACGAAGGAAATATGATGAAAAAGTGGTAGACAGGCGATGGACGCACCTTGCTCGTGCCTTCAGCAATGGCAGCGATCGCCATCAGACCTGCGTGCCGTAGTCTCCAGTCATAGCTGGCAAGCATTGACGGTATATATTGGAATGCAGGTGGGAGGACCTCCTTCCCCCCAAGTGCACATGCAAGCCGATCGAGAGACTGATCATAGACATGAGGGTAACTCTCATCTTGGGAATCATCGGAGGGCTGGAAGCCACAGTCAATCACAGACGCATATATCGCGGCAAGGAACATACATCAACCTCCAACCACGCCTCCAGCCCATCTTCGGGCAACTCCCCCATACCCTCCAGACAAGAGCGGACGATGGCCAGTGTCCATCCGTCTACTCGTTTGATCATCGAAGGTTTAGCTTCACTCAAACTGACCATAAATTCCAGTGCTGCCCTCCGAACTTGCTCTTTCTCATCGTCCTCGGCAGCTTCAGCATCACCTTCGTCGCTTTGCTGGTGTGCGTGGCCCGGAGGGAATGCGAAGGAGGTGCTAGTGTTGGGGAAGGGTTTTGCAACAGTGGGTGTAGGTCCCGAATCGGCGGTCGGCATGATCAAGGCTCGCAAGAACGATAACAGCGCGGTTACATGCGGTGCAAACAGGGTCGGATGCGAAGAGCAGAGCGGCGTTAGCGAGCTCAAAAATGTCTTTAGATGCACGTTCGGAAGGGATGGAAGGGTGTCTAGCATGGGGTACAGCAAAGATAAGCTTTGCGATAGCTGGTGCGTATCCGAGGCAGTCAGATATGACACACAAGCTCGGAGAGCGGCTAATCGGACCTAGATTGTGATGCAGTGAAGCCAAGACGAAAGTAGGAGAGATCGCGCGACGTACATCAACGCTTTGGGAATCCTGCAATCCTTTCTGGAACACGGAGAGTACAGCGTCGGTTTGTAGATCCATCACCAGATTCGGGCATCCTGAAAATACTCGGAAAGCACACTCACGGAAGCCAGGCTCGGCTGATTGTGTCATGTTGAACGTTTGAGCTTGCAGGGCATGCCATGGACGCCCGCGACTCATGGAGTTATTGGCAAGGTCGCATACGGTATCAACGGTCTTCCGTCGCACAGGGTCTGAGGGCTCATGAGATAGGGAATGGATGAGAAGACGCTCTAGGGTGGTCAATGCCTGTGAAGACAGGTGATCGTAAAGTGTCGATCTTGGCTCTTTTGGCAGCTGCTGCTGCGGCTGTGGTGTTGGTCGTAACAGAAGGCGTCGAAGGAGGACCAGGGAGAAGGATCTCATCTATACTTGAAGCAGAAGTAAGCTTCACTTTCCACTGATCGATCTCGGATACTTGCCACTTCGGTGTCTGCTTTGATTGCAAACTGAACCAACGCTAGCAGGTACAGGTCGGGCATTTGAGCAAGACGATCATTAACTGCCTTCTCTGCACTGCGGCGTTGTCAGAACATGAGAAGTATGTTGCATTATGTGGTAGATACCATACTTTGAACGAATCTTGTTGTCCCCGAGCACAAGATTTGCGAGGATCTGAGTTAGTTCCGCCGTTATTTCTTGGGGTACAACAGCTTCCATGTTGCGTGTGTAATGAGAAATGATGGGCCTCTCAGTTGCTGAGAAGCTTAAATGAGCGGAAGCTGCAAGGTTAACCGCTAGAGGGCTGTTACGAATGGCTGTTCAATCTGATCTTGAGTGGCCGCAGGAAAGACGGAGACCGTGAGGTTGGCTCGTTGACGCTGGTAAAGCCTGAGCCAAGAAATATCACAAGTACTAAATGGGGCATGCTTATCGTGGCTATTCACCTCTTTTGGGCTATGTCCTCGATCATCATCATAAAACTCACTGATTGATCAAGGACTCGGTTTGCGTCCGCTTCGTCTCGTTTCCGTTCGTTTTGGTTTTCCCACCCATTTGCAATGTTTGATCTGAGTACTGCAATCCAATAACTTGCTGACCTCTCTTGGGCTTATCTTAGTGCAGTTGTATGGTACTTTTCCGAACCCATTATCCTCAGCACTTACTTCCTCGGACAGTGGAAGTTCACTCAGTATGCATTTTGAATGCCAGTCGACTTGCATCCCCATGGTATGACGAAAGCCCGTTTTTCCAAAAATAAATCAACTTCGTGGCGTGCACTGACACATTGATGAGCCCAGGTGCAGCATAGTAATCCATTATGCCCAACCTATACCCACACAAAAGGGCGCCTGATTTGGAAGCGCCCGGGTGCTGGGCCCAGGCTGCCAACCCACCGAAATCATGTACCTCTGAGTCGGTCTTGATTCTTGGAGAATCACATTTCGGAGGTCGAGTGTCTCGTGGCTCACGAGAAGATTACAATGTCCCAGTCTTGGCTCCGGAGACCTGTTTGACGTTGCCAAGTAGCGGAACCAAGATCCGTGAAAGGCCCGAGCCCAGGGAAGTCATAGCTGACGACAAAACAACCGGGAGGCGATAGACTATACTTGACGGAACGAAGGCCAACACATGCAGCTTGCTTCATTTAGAGGGGTAAAAGCCAGAGATAAAGCGGTAACTCGGAATGAATTTTGTACTGATCCCAAGGGTTTGATGCAGAGAGTACAGTTTCAAGCCAGCTTCATGCTTACAATGTCACTGCACCACGGTCCTCTTCTCAGACTCGTCTGGTAACCAAACCGTCTATCATATAGGCAAGCCGTTGGTGGACTTGAGTCTAGGCCTAGGCGAGCCACCAGCTTGGGTAATTAGGTCTGCTGGTCACTGGCCATGGTGACTCTGAATGATGCCAACGAGTAAACGATCCAACTTGCTAAATTTGACACACAATAAGCACACATCTATATGGTATCGTACAATTCATACTACGCTAACCCGTAACGCAGGTTACTTTGTTTATATGTTCCCTTGGTATAACCGGTCAACCGGTTCTCGGCACCAGAAGTCTTTATACACGTTTATCATACAGATTTACACTCGACCAGGAAGTCGACCTTGACCCGATTCGTATCGCCGTTCATTCATAGATATTGAGCGAGTTGAACTCAAAGTACGCATTCGTGAATGCGTATGGGTTCTCGTTTACATAATCTGACGCAAGTACGCAAGTTCGTCAGTCTTGGCATTCGAGGTAAACAAGTAAAATAGCACCACTCACCGACACACGTCGAGGGACATCCAGAGGCAGCGTAAACGGCACTGTTGCCTGCCCAATCCCCACCTGTAGACTAGGTTAGACCGACGGCCGGCAAGTCTGCTTCGAGAATCTCACAGAACGTTAGGTTGATGATGATATTCTGAGGGCCGAAGTGGGTCGAGAAGTTGCAATCCGTGTTGGGGAAGTATGCAGAAGGTGTACCCTGCGGCAAGGTTATCGGCCTAGGTTATCTGGTGTAAGGTTGGTGGCGTACCCAGTTCCCGGTGTTTACGGTTGTACCAGGGAATATAACGTCACTCGGGACCGAGGCACTTCCCCGCTCCCAGAAGTAGATCTTGATGAAGGTCGATGTCCGCTCAATCGCGTACCTATAGATTATTAGCACTTCTTCCCGATCGGAAACACAGCCATACCATCCACCGCCGGCACCGTTGAAGGTTGGACCGTAGCTTTCGGTATCGTCATTCAAAACCCCACATCCTGCGTTATTTGTGTCGTAGACGTCGCAGTCCGTGCCCGTGCTTGTTCTAGACTGACTATGAGCGACGGATTCCAGCGTAGTAAAGGGTGATAAGTTTACCCAGTCATGGCCCTTGAAGAGGGCATCGTGCAATCTATTTTTACAATAAGCGTGTTGGTGAGCTCACGAAAGGCATCTGTACGTACTAGCACTGGTATGGAGAGTCGATTGGTTTGGACTCTGGTCGTTCACACCCTCGACAATGTCGATTTCTCCCTATGCATCCATTGATTTACACGAAAGGGGTGAAATGCTTAATACACACCTCATTTGGCCAGTCAGCACCGACCTCCTGGAAAGCAATACATTAGTATATTGAGATATGACCAAGATCGATCATTGACCGCACTTACCCTACAAAGCGTGCGTAAATCGAATTCATTCCACGGTCAGCGAAGAAATTAGAACTAAGATCATGACTAACCCTGTTTCATCTCAGGCAGGGGAACTACGGGTGAGAAAATCACGACTCACAGACAGCAGGCCACGTCCCACAGCCTTGAGGCATATGAGCAATGTCGAAACTGATCAAAAAATGTGTCAGTGCCTTCATCTTTCGAGCTACGTGCAGTGGTAGTAGTGACAGAACTTACACGGCGACGTGCGTGGTATACTGCGCATTTGATTGGAGCCTGAACGAGTTTCTCCCAGGACCTGAGGCACTAAGAGTGGTCGTGCTATCGGCACGTAATGTAACCTGATCACCGGAAACGGCGACCAGGTTGTCCGCTTGGGCGGTGGCCTCGCTCACATAATTACTTGCCCGATGTTCAGCGAGCGTGTAAAAGGAGACTGAAAGTACTCACACACGTCCATTTGTAGGATCAGCGATTGCTTGCCAGCTGAAAGCATTGAGGAAGCTTTGCCCCACGAGGTTGCTCGTCCTTGAGTACGTCGCAGCAGAAGCACTGCTCGCGACGGCTACCGCCACTATGAAAGTCAACAGACAAGGGAGCATTTCTGCGCCGAGGCAACGCTGAGAGGGGAATGAAGGGTGACGGGGGGTGATATACCTCGAGTTAGGAGGTGGGGCGACAGGCCTGGTCAAGGGAAGCGCTACCTTTTATCTGCAAGTAAGGGCACCGTCTGTTTTAGGTACACCAGTGTGGAGAGACACATGCATGCCTGCAAAGAAAACCGTTCAGTTGAGGATAAGAGATCTGCCAGAGCAGAAACACCACTCACGTGCTACCGGAAGGCCCTTGTGCAATTTGGGACAACCAGCAAGCCATATGGGAGAACAGTACGATGTGAATGTTGATCAGGCTGGACGATGCCGAGAGAATGGTGTAATTATACACTTTCGCCATCGTGATCAGACGACGGCTTCCACCTAAGAGGGAATGGTAGGACTGATCGAGGAAAGGGTGGTTTCCGTTCTAGGGTAGTAGTGTTGGGACACGACTCGACGTTAGGGGTGGTCATGGAAGGTTGGGCAGTCTAACGTCCTAATGAGAACACATTAGATGCGGATGCGCTGTCCACTGCGATCGATTGCGACGCCTACGGCAGAAGCACGCACCTGCGAACATATCCATGCTCAGCATCCGAAATACGGTGCATTGACATTTGCCGCACAGCGTATGGATTTGGAAGGAAGGTGAAAAGCGTGACGAGAAGCTAGAGTGTAAGTTCCTAATCAACCAACGCGAGAAAAAGCAATTACGAAGGGCTCCATTACAAGCGCCTCAGTCGATCAAAGCACCTTGTGAAGGTGGAGAAGAAGCAGATCTCCGACAGTGGCTTAGCGCCATATTCCATGGCAAGGAGATATCGGTGTTAGGTGGAAAGTTCTTTGAATACATTTCCTCAACTGCGAGACTCATTCTTGTGCTTGATAGGAACGGAGGAACAGCCGTACGCCATGTCAGCCTCACGAGGCACCTTCAGGCTATGCACGTGATCAACCATCAGCTTTGTGCCATGGGATCCCAGGACAAAGGACCGCAAAACATCGGTGGCCACTCCAAGTATTAGCTCACGATCACAGGATTCCGTGTCAACAGCGAGGGACAATGTGCAGGTTGATTGGCAGGGTATCATCGGTGCGATGAATTGCCGAAGGTCACAAGCGCCAAACGATAACCCGTTATGAACCAGGAAAGGTCAACTGACGCGTGTGACAGGATTAGTTGCAAGTTCTCGTCCCTTGGCCTTTTGGGCGCTCTGATGGATGGGAACTGGGCTGACATCAAGCCCATCGCATTAATTCGTTGACGACGAAAAGGCGTGGCAGTGTTCTGAGCTCTGTGAGGTAGTCAGGTTAGACAGAATTCTCTCTTCAGCTCACAGGATCGATGAACGTAGCCTAGCGCCTGGACGCTTTCAGCAAACTACCACTGTATCCCATCCTCCGGCAGTCCGTAATGCTCACAAACGGGCATTACAACTTGGAGCTAAATCCGAAATTACGATATGTATACTGTTTGAGATCGCGTACTTCACTGATAGATGCTCAGCCGATTGAATTCAAAGTAAGCACCGGAGAAAGCGGACGGGTTTTGGTTGACAAAGTCTGTCGGAACCATTAGAGGTCTGCCTCGAGGCAAGATAACGGGCATTTGACCAACCAACACAAGTAGAAGGGCACCCAGATGCACTATAAGTAGCATTGCTCCCGGCCCAATCACCGCCTACGGCCCGATCAATCAGGGCCCAGAAAAGGAGAAATCAATGAACTTACAGAAAGTCAAGCTGATCATGATGTGGTGAGGAGCAAAATGAGTCGTGAAATCACACTCAGTGTTTGGGAAGTACGCAGCGGGTATTCCCTGAGGCACGTGAGTTCATCAGCCCTAATATCAGCATTGTGCTGAGAACGTACCCATGTGCTTGGATTGACTGTTTGCCCGGGATGAGACACTTGGCGAGGCACGGACGCGTCGTCTCTCTCCCAAAAGAAGATTGAGATATATGTGGCCGTTCTCTCAACAGCGTACCTGACAATGCGTTGGCTAGCGAAGCTCGTCAGGTGACGGTTGTTCTCACCATCCCCCATCCATCGTGTTAAAAGGCGGGCCATAGCTAGCAGGGTCATCAATATCTACTCCACAACCGGAACCGCTTGAACAATCATCTCCCTGAACCTCTCTGAGGCATCCTGAGTACGAGAACACTTTGAAATGTAATTGACTTACCCAGTCATCACCCGAGAGTCGGGCATAGTGCAGTCTATGGCCGTAGGTAAGCGAGGTAGGTACCAGAAGAGAGTGGAGGAAAACTCACTTGCACTTGTGTGCAGACTCGAGAGGTTGGGTGTCTGATCGTTGACACCTTCGATTATATCGATTTTGCCCTGAATTCTGTGAGACGCGTCACATTGGGTATGGTGGTAGGAGGACGTACTCCTGCCGTTGACGAAGTGTCATCAATTTCCTAGTGAAATTAAATAACACCTCCAATGTATTACTCCATCAGGTACGTACCCTGCAATAATTATAAGTTCCCGAGACGGGATGGTTGCACAAAAAACAAAGAACCATACCCTAAATGAAGTTTGAATCAATTCAATGGCAACACCGGGGAGTATTGATACGCACTGATTGCAGGCCAGGTACCACAACCTTGAGGCATGTGTACGATGTCGAAACTAGACATCAGTGGTGGCCAAGTTGGAGTTTCTCTGTAACAGTATTCTGTTCACGGACGCACATTGCTACATGAGTGGTGTAACGCTCGTTCGATACAAGCCTGAAAGAATTTCTTCCGGGACCCGTGGGATCGAGCGTCGTGGTGCTGTCTGCGCGTAAGACGACGCGATCACCGTGTACAGACACCAGGGAGTCCTGCTGAGCTGTCGAATAGTTGACGTAGTTCCTGAGGCTAACGTCAGTTCTTTTTCGAGATTTGCAACAGCGCACGCACACCCGGCCATGAACGGGGTCAGCTATCGTTTGCCACGTGAAAGCATCAAGAAACTGATAGGCAGCGAGGCTGCTCGTTCTGTTGTATGTTGTGCAAAGAGCAGAAGGTATTAGGAAATAAGAAAGTGCGGCGAGGTGCAAGAATCGAGACGCGAAACTCCGAGAAAAACTGTTCCACAGGTTCATGATGATGGCGGCCTGGACTGAACCAACGTTTTGCCAACAACTCTTCAGAGAAAGGATTACATTTCGCCAGCGTTCGCCTACTCGGTAATAGTTCGGTTCAGCGGCCTTCAACTTGTGACGCCCTCGGAATATTGGTCACGGACTCGTGCAGGTGGACACTGTATTAGGGCAACTTGTTTGATGCTTGAAGTAACGTCTCTACTAGTACCAAGTCGAGCCAGTGGCGTTACGGACCGTCATCTTTCTTTCCGTTCCGCCCTCCGCATTTTCTGAACGCGACATATTGGGCTAGCCAGGAAACCCTACCGTGGCTAGGCCGTAGTACTTACGGGAACTGATGCCTGGAAAACCGAAATCAGGTCCACCATACAACGACCCTCCCCCTGGGACATACGTCACCGTCACGCATCCCTGGGGGATGCACACCAACCCACGTGAGCGTGGTCAGTCTGATGTTGATAGACTGGCTGCTTGGGCGGGGGTGGTGTTGCTGGAGGCTGGAGTTGGCGACTATGGGCAAGCGCCCAGTGTTGAGTGTGTGTATGGGATGGGGACAGTGAGTGTCCACTCTTAACGTTTCACTGCGGGCATATGGAGGCCCTGAACTGATGTGGTTGTGGCTATTCTCGTGCCTGTGTCCGGATGGACGTGTAGCGCGACGAAGTCATCATCCAGTTCCCCTTAGGGACTGATATCTTCCCCCTGCTTGGCGAACACCGCTGGGCAACGATCGCCAAACAGTGGACAGGCTCTCCGAACGACCCTCGTTCCAGCTGTGTCTTCATATATAATTGGCGAAACAACGGCGATCCAGCAACTCGTAAGTAGCCCACGATGTAGTCGGCGAATAACTTTCGGTTTTAAGAGAGACTGTACTATAACCTGCAGATAACTGGACAGAACAGTACCCAAACCGACTCCCTCCTGGATCCGTTCCTTCCAAATCACCATATCCTCCCCCGACCTGGACACGCCCCCCTGCGAGACTCACAAATCTTGTGATCTCCATTCCGCCACCACCTGCTCCACCTCCGTTGCCTGACCCCGGATTGGGGCCGTGCCCTCCTCCGGAGGTGGTGCCTACACCGAGCCAGTGTGATATAGGGCAATCTCGAAGCCCTAAGACTCAGAGTCCAGCAGTGAGCAACTATCACTGATCCACGAATCTCACTCGCCGCTAACTATAAAAACAACGTAGCTCGAAGAACAAGCTCCGGCAGAGAACACTGTGAGGGTTCTCGCGTTCTCGCATCCGTTTCCTTCTTTACCTTTCACATATTGCAGTCCCTGTTCAGCCCATACCACCCCCCATACCAACACCCCTCTCACACCCATTTCCTTCATCAAAATCAGCAACACACTCACACACCCCCAGAACCCACTCCCGAACCCAAATTCAAGACGAAACTTGATCCCTATGAATTGGGTAAGGTCCCCCATTCCTAACCACGCCCATACCCTGCACCACTATTCACCATCTAATATTCGACATTTACCCCGATGCAGAGGAAGACGCTCTCGATGTGCTCCGCTCGTTCAAGCCCGATCCTGATCTCCCACAGGTCCCACAAGACCAAGACATCAAACCTGTCCTTCCCCAGTCTATCAAACAGGATCTAGAAACAAAGGTCAAGATAGAGGAACTCCATACTAATGCGGCTTCTGGTATGCCCCATTTTTCCTCTTTTGCTTACCCAGATGGGATTGGTTAACCGAGACACGACCCAGGATACCAACCTTCAACAGCGCTCCTTGAGGCGTTCAACACCCTGAACCAAGCACCTTCATCTACTAATCAACCTATTCAAGATCCCCGGAAACGACCCCCAACGGGTGAGCTGTTTGCCTTGCCATCGTTTGTTGGCTTGTCTATGACGCTGAACTTTTGTAACAGTATCGTCGCCTGCGAGTTCAGGGTACCAGCCCTCATCAGAGCTAGAAGCTGCGATCAATAGTTTGTTGCAGAGTGCTGGTGGTACGTCCGCGAGCGCCAACGCCAGCACCGCGACGACAGCGACGAACAGCCAGTCTCGGGCGACACGGCCTGATTCGCGACCAGGTTCTGGTAAGCTTTTTTTTTGGGTGTCGTGGTGTGGATGACGATGCCGTAACAGTTGGTGTCAAGAGGGAGTATAGCGAAGATGAAATTGCGTTTTCAGGTATGTTTCCTCAGTTTCGAACCTCCACAAAAATGGCTTAAAACGGATTTTGGTGTAGATGCAGGTGGGAAGAAGATCAAATTGGAAGAACCTTGACAGGGCCACATCTGTATTTGTATACGGGAAGTCGCAACAGCCCCGTATGTATTGCACGTGTACTTACCCCTCGGCGCGATGGATGCCCTCTTGATGCAAATAAAACCAGATAGGGAGACTGATTGACAACTGGACGCGGGAACTGCAGGCCATCGCTTGGGTGCCGCCTCCGAGCGCCTAAGGAGTTGTCCGCAGCAGGTAGGAGTCGTCAACGCAACAATAACTTACGGTATCGACCTCACGAATATCGTACAAGCACGGTAAGTGCAAGAAAAGCAAACCGGATGTGTAGTCAGTACTCATATCAACTCATTCATATTATAGCAACCGATCCTCAAGCTGGTGTCATTCATCACGTCTGCACGCACATTGGTACAGTCGTTGTTGAAACAACTCACGGCTCCCGCGCATACTATACGGTTCCAATCGCCGGAAAATAGAAGACGTTACATGCAGCGGAGATCACCGAGTTACAACAGGTAGGTCACTTCCCAGGACAATGTGAACGCCGCTAGGTTAGCAAGTCGCATGTGGTCCCAAGGCTGTCGCTGCACGCACTCTTACCTCTTCTGTATTTCCCCCAAAAACCATGGCGGACACGTTAAACAAGTCTCGCTCCGCAGCCTGTGATGACGATGGACGGGTATGATGGGAATCTTAAACATGACATACTTCCCCGGAAGAGAACGGCTCATTGCCAGCTCGACCGACAAAATATTCAGAGAATGGAATGTGGAGAATGGCAAGCTAGAACACTCGAAGACCAGTGGATCAAGACCGTCGCTGTCATGGGAGATGAACAGATAATACTTACTGGTGGAGAACATAACCATAACAGAATCAGGGTGTGGGACGTGGAGACGTGTGAGCGTGGTGTCACCAGATGGTCGTTTCATTGCGAACAATGATAACAAAGGCACGGTCATCTTTAGGAAGATAAGTGACGAGGGCGAGCAGAAGATCAAGACCCCAATCGAGACCAACATCGCTATGTCACTCGGGGGGACCTGGTTCATTGCAGACGTGGAGAAGATAGCTTGCACAATGGCCGGTGGAACCCGATATTCGACGTCGAGAGTGGCGAACCCTCCCTCCTTCCAATGAATTATCCTGAACACTTCGTCGACCATGTTGTCAGTTCACGCGATGGGAGCCAACTCTTTTCCGGGTCACGCGAAGGAACAATATTGCGTTGGGACACCGAAACAGGCGAACCAATTGGACAACCATGGAATGGTCACACTGACTTTCTGACCTCGATGTCCCTCTCCTCCGATGGCCGTAAACTAGCCGGCGTAGCGTGTGATCGCACTCTTCGTTTTTGGGATGTACAGTCTGGCGAACCAATTGGACCTCCCCTGCTGCATGAGGAGATTCTTTGGGCACTCACTTTCTGCCCCACTGGTGAATTTATGACATGCGGAGGGAAGGACCTTGAGGTATCAATATGGCGTGTCCCTTGGTGGGAAGACAGGCAAAATGAGGTGATTGTTACGTCCGACTATGTTCCAAACCATTCCTCGCCGCATTTGTTGTCGCAGCTACATCATTCCTTCCTAGACGTGCGTTATTCTCGAACATCGCAAATCCTTCTAACACTCGTCTTCTTCTAGTGCCCAGCTGTGCCGTTCCCAAGGGTGTATTAAACGACCAGGGATACGGTGAACTCGATTTCCTTGTAGTGAGTGCATGCGCATTGGTCGTCCACGCATGCTCTGACTCGTGGGCGTAACTACCGCGTCGTCCATACCCTCAGCCCCGTCCACCCTGCCAGTCCCACCACGGTACCGATCGCGACGGGTGTTCGGCACTTTTGGAGTGGGCTAGTCGCTCTCCCTCATCTCCGGCACTGCCAGCCTTGAGCTTCAGCCTGTTAAACAAGAGCGCCGTTTCTTGAAATCATCCGTTCGCATCCCGGAAACTGTGGTAGCGGCTGCTCGCGCAAAAAAAACGTAACGTTTGCTCACCCAGCTCGCCGGATCGTCACCTGACATTCAAATTATTCCCGAAGGGGATCGTTGTTGGGAAGAGAGAACCAAGGAAGGCGAAGAAGAACCAAAGAAAGAAGTCTCAGGCACAGAGTTCCAAACCTGAGACGCAGGAAGGTGCGGACCGTGTTTCTCTGTTGACCTCTGCACTTAGGCTGTCACTAATGGTGCTGCTTCTTCGCCCACTTAGGCTCGTCAGCTGCAGAGGCAGGCGCCTCTTCATCGCACGTAGAGCCCTCGAGCCCATCCAACACTGGTCTGTCAACTTCCTGAAGGACGTCCTTTGAGCTTCGTGGCATCTAACTTGGCCTCGGAAAACAACTGGAACGATATGGACTGCTGCGGTAAGTTTCCTGGCTGTTTCTGTGTGGGTCCACGTGCGGACCGGGAGAGCCTCCGTCCCTGGAATAAAAAGTCGCGTGCTGTGCTCGAGGCCGAAAAACAGGCAAAGAAGGACAAAATGAGGGCAAAGGCTGCTGAAGAGAAGGCCCGAAGAAAGCAGCGCGAGAATCGAGCGTGAGGAACACACGTCACCATGTAGAATGCATCTCCTTCCCTCCTGTTTTGACTTGAGAGCTTGCATGTTCTCTTAGTAGGAGATCTCTCCTCGGGTTTTCGTCTCGTTGGGTTTTCGTTCTTCGCCATTGATCGGGAGTGGATGTTGTACATCGATATAAATGGGTTGTGTTGTATTTCGAAACATTATTTCTATCGTCTAGGGTCTGGTGCCAGTTGATGTCAGTGCTCCCCCACTTTCTTTCTTTGCACTCCGCGAGAGGTGAAGCACATGGTTGGCAGCCTCGCAAAGCTTCTTCTTTCCTATCGCAGAGTGTTTGTTGTGAAGTTATCCGATGTCAGCGAGGTGTTGGAGTCGAAAGCGTCGCGGAGCTTCTTCGTAGCTTCTTCATCCCTTTCACGGACGCAAAGCAGCACCTGGCAAAGTGTTCGCCAACTCGAGATCTTAGGAGACTCCGAGAACAAAGAACGCACGATTTCTCTTGTAGAGCGACAATCTGACATAATACTCTTGCAACGTTAGTTGTAATTGACCAGGTTGGTAGTGTGCGATAGAGCAAGGAGTTGGAAGAATTTTATGTGACCATATAGGTGCAACCATGTAAATCTTCAACCTCCTGAGCTTCATGGCACGCCCGTTCCCCTCATGGTAGAGGGGCAGAGGCTCAGGCAGCTAGGGCACTGTTAAAGCTATGTCAGAGGTTAGATCTTAGAGGCAACTTGACTCACTGCCTGTGGTAATATCTGTCTACCTTCATTGTGATAATCTTAAAGGGAAGTTCAAACCCAGTGCAAGATGTGCATACAACTTGAAGTGACACCCACCTAATATGATGTCACTCTCTTTGAGACCTTCGTCAATCACATCCAGTTGTTGGTGGATTGCAAGGTTGCCTTGCATGCTGCAGCGCTGAATGGCAAGCTCAACTGCCTGTTGAACCACCTGCTGGAGATTATCAGATATAGGGGCTTCAATAGCGGCGGAATGTTGGAACATTGCTGGCATGACTCATCATCGACTCCCTTAAGTAAACAACAACGCCGCCTCATGCTCTGCCTCATGCCAGCAACTTGTGTCCACAAAGAAGCCGCACATGAGAAACTGACATACAAAACCTGTACAAAGCACTCCTTGGGCGCAAGATCACGGCAAGAGTGACTGCGTGGTTACACCTTTGTTGGAATGGATGTGGCGCCGAACCCAATAACGGATAAATGGCAAGCTTCCAACGAAGCTTCAGCATCAGTATTTCCTTCCCCCCAACAGGTTGCATCCCACCATACCCCTGCGACGACGACGACGTGACCAAGTAAACAGACAAACCCAAGACGCGTCGTAGCATCACCGCGAGGTGAAGTCACGCATTGTCACACAGTGAGACAGGAGCAAAAACATGACTGACGTGGACGCTCAATCACCTTAGGACCCGTCCTCATCCCACAATGAGTGACTCCTCATCGGTTGCTGAACAACCGCTCGAAGAATTCTTCGCGCGGTTCGCCTCGCTCAGTTTCTCGTACAAACCAACAAGCTCTGCCCACAAAAACTTTGCTAACCTATGCAGAGTCTCTGGGTGGGCAGGGAACTCGAGCGAGCGTCACGAAGCCCGTGCGGGATTTCACGATGCACTCGTACAGCAGTTTAACGCCATCTACGGCACGGATGGCAATGACTTGGCAGCTTGGCAGAACCTTTGCTGTGTCATTGGTATCGAGCCTGTCCCTGACGACATCAAGGGATGTAAAAGGGTGCGTGTCATAGTGTAGAACGTTGTTAGTCTGCTCAGATTATGGTTTAGGACGTGTGGGATGCGCACGTTAATATCGTAGACCTCATCGAGATCGTAAGAACTGAGAAACCAGTGAGGAGGTTCAACTCCCTCGATGAGCTAGCAAGATACACGAAGAACACAGGCAAATTCATCCCTAAGGAGAACGCATACCAGGGTGGATTACTGAAGGAGCTGTTGCGGGAGATTATCAACCCGTACTTCGGAAGGAGGTGCAACGGAAGCGAGAAGAGAAAGCGGAGAAAGGCCCGCAAGCGGGCAGCTGGTAGTGGTGTCTCCAACTGATTAGGTGTCACGACTCGTCAGTGTATTGGTAGCAACACGATATGTGTATGGTGGCGCTGTATGCAACAAGCTGTTATCTTGCGTATAAAGGCAGGACGAATTGGGGTGCTGGCAGCCGGACAATACGTAGCATCATCGAGTATGAGTGACCGTAAGGCGCAAGGCATCATGAAAGAGCCACCCTCCCAGAAATCTTATGGGTAGGTGTGTGGCAACAAGGCATGCACACTGCACCCGGTCGCACGAGGTCTCAGCAAGGATTTCTGGGATGGGCGTGAATATGCCAGACAACGGAAGCAAGCATCGGCCACCAGCAACGAAAAGCAGTAAGCGTATGTGTCGTCCCTTAGCATATAATGCAATCCGTCGCCTCTGGCTTCCCCAGCCGGGCGTCAAGACGGACATGCAAAGTACCATCCGCCGCAATAAATGGTGTATTGCTAGTCCTTTCATGTTAGCCTCACGCACATCGAAACGGATCGTTCAAAAACTCACTCGTATAGGAGCTCTGCACCTGCGCCCTCACCTAGGGGAACAACGATAGCGTTGGTGTAAAGGACACCATCTTCCGACCAATGATCGACCCGTGGGGGAACCCAGCTGTCTTTCTGGCCCGAGAACGCAGTGTCAAGAGCGGTAAGGAAGAAATTCGAGGAACGGTAGGCGAGGCGATAGGTGCTCTTGAGACGCACTTCGATCGTTCGAGGTGCCTTGGATTTGGACTTGGACTTGGTACTAGCCTGGGGTGGAGAGGGAGTGGGTGAGGCTGGAGACCTTCTAGGAGAATCACTCGTGGCTTCTGATGGTGGAGGCGATAATGAGATCAGGTCGTTCACTTCTAATGTGTCCGAAGATGGTGGAGAAATATCGACGACGAGTCTCGAGTCGATGAAAGTGGGTGGGCTATGCTCGAGTAGGCAAAGCGCGACTTGCCATGTCCCCACTGCTTTGCTAGCAATAGAGGGTCCGGTGGACGGTGCGGAGAAGAAGGTCAAAGACCATATGCGACCTGTATTAGAATAGGTACCTTACGAATGCAGTACGGGTGATTGAGTGCGAAGCGTCATACCTCTTGCGATAAACTCTACGCTGACTCGACCAGATATCCGCATCCGTTTCTGCCAAAGGCTGATCCGCATGTCTGCCACAAACGCGCCTTCGCCTTCCAGCTCGCGGATCGAGATGTCGTCGGCAGGCGTGGAACCCAGTACAAGGGCATCTGCGCCTGCACGGTGTCAGCAAGTCTTTACGAGAAAAGCAGTTGACCGGGACGCACCAGACCTCGTACTAAGAGGTGCCTTCTGTTTCGTAAACGGATCCCGCTGACATCTCAGCGCCTGAAACAGCGTTTCATTCGAAGTAACAAGACATCCCAGCCGAATATCTGAGATGGTGGCCGATGTGAGGGGTACGGCATGCGCAAGCAATGACGGAAGGAGCGATTCACGACGGTTCACGATCGCCCAATATATCGCAGAGTGATCTTCGATGGATGGCTCCTGTATGAGAGCAGAAAAATCCAAGCCGTGTGCTCTGCATGCATCTGCGCAGCTCTCTAGGATGTCGGGTGATTGTGGATTGATGACGAGGTCGCGGACGAGGGAAAGCACGGTTTGGCGGACTTGTTTAGAGGTGCGTGAGGAGGCAAAGGATAACATGGACAGCCATGATGATGAACTAGACTGGGATGGTTTAGGAGGGATACGAGTGGTTTGGGTATTCCTGCTGGGTGTGAAGCTGGACTGGCGTGGCGACTTCTCGTTTACGAGGGGATCGGGTCTGACGCTGCTGGCACCAGATGTGATGGTGTCGTAAGAAGGAGGTGCCTCGGCGTCGTCATCGTGGTATTTGTCCAGTACAACCATTGTCCGTCGTAGTGTAGTTTGCTTAGTCTCCTAAACGCAGATGAGCTGACCTGGACGAGGGTGTTTAAAACGAGGATTTACACTCCTTGAGGGTTATGAATAAATATTGTACAAGGCTGCGGAGAACTCTTGAGGAAGGTTGTGCGAAACTGATCAACCAAAGTTGATTGACTGCGCTACTATACCGCATGAAAGTGCGCAGTGCGAAGGTGCACTGCCCCGAAAATATGATACAAAAGTAGGCGCCGAGACGCCACATTAAGCAAGTATGTGAGGATATGCAGCTGTGATATACGCTGCACAGAACAGACGACGTATTACGTAGGTCAACTAACAGATAATGCAGTCCTTGGTAGTCTCAGACTTCACCAGCCTCGCCTCCAGCCGCGCTCTCATCGTACCATCAGGGAAGAGGTATCGTGAATTCCTGCAGTCGTAAAACAAGTCGTTGGTACAGGTTGAACGCCACTATTAGATGGAAGGATGAACTTACTCATACAGCAGGTGTGACCCGACGCCTTCCCCGAGGGGTGATACTACTGAATTGGTATAATTTACACCATTTTCCCACCAGGTCTCTGGCTTCATTTTCGGACTCTCAGAAGGATCTTGGCGCACTCAGATTTAGCCTTCAACCGTTGGAAGGAAGAACACACGTACCTGGTGGCTCAGATCCGGGTTTTATTCGACGGCCGAGCTTCTGTGAACCCGACTTCAGACGAAGCGCAAGTGCGGGTGCTTCTGCCGAATTTGACTGCGGCAACGAGGTCGAGATTGGCCCACGCAGTGGGTGGATAGGTAGTGGTGGTGGTATAGATGGTGGATTAGACGAAGAGGGTAGATATGGATTAAATTCGTCGTCCTCCTGAAGTGGTGCGAGAAAGTCGTTTCCGTTTGATGGCCCAAAATTGGCCTTCCTGTCATAACTATGGCTGTATGTCGAGAATCTGTTCTCCGGTTGCTTGTCACGATATGACGTGAAAGTGGCGGAGCGCGCCTCCCGGATTGTATGGGGGTAGGGTGGCTGGGGGACCATTGGGGGAGGTATTTCGATGACCAGTTGGGAGTCTAGGAATGTAGGAGGACTGTCTTCTAGTAGGCAAATCAACACGTGCCATGCACTTCCTCCTTTCCTCAACTTCCCGCGCGTCGACGATGGCGATGAAGTCGAGGGATCGGTGGAGAAGAAAGTGATAGACCATATCCTACCTGTGGCAGACTTGCTGTTGAGTAACGGAGATCATATTACATATCATATCCTTACCCGACGCGATGAATTCGATGGTAACTTTCCCCACAGCTCGCATTCGCCTCTGCCAAAATATAATGTCGAACGTGGCTATGAATGCTCCGTCACTAGACTGTTCTACGTGTATCTCATCCGCGGGCCGGGCACCCAATAAGAGTGTGTCAGAGGCTGTTAAGCATCGTTGTTACCACCCATTTCACGATACCCGAAAAACAAAATTGAACACACTCGCATGCAGACTCCGCAGCTGGAGACCATCGGTCCCATGGAACGGCGGTCGACGAACACGCAGGGCATGGAATAATGCCTGGTTCGAGCTAATGAGGCACGCGCGACGTATATCCGAAATGGTGTGGGCGAGTAATGGCCGACTGTACTTCAACAACGCCACCAACAGCTCCTCGCGATAGTCCACCACAGCCCAATACATTGGACTGTGTTCCGCGATGGACAGTCCCTGGAGAATGGTCGAGAGAGAGAGCTTATGCTTGGCACAACTCTCAGCTGCGGAAGCGAGAACTTTATCTGGATTTGGTGGTGCACCAGCACTTGAGTCAGAGGGTGGAAGCATGAGGTCATGTACGATGGTGATGATTGACTGGCGAACTTGCTTAGCAGAGCTAGAAGAGGTAAAGGGGAGGAGGGAGAACCACGAGCCACTTTTGCGCGGGCGGGGCCCCGGTAGATTTGAGGTGGCTCTGTCGTTTAGAGGGGAGGTAGAAACATGAGACGGAGGACGGGGACGTGATGATGTGAATCCGTCGACTTCGGGGTAAGAGCCACCGAAGTTTGGAGGGGATGTATATGCATGAGACGGAGGACGAGGTCGTGCTAGTGGGGATTTATCGACTTCGGGATAGAAACCACCAAAGTTTGGAGGAGATGTATATGCATGAGGCAGAGGACGAGGACGTGAGGATAGGGATTTATGGACTTCGGGGTTAGAGTGACCCAAGTTTGCGGGATGCAGAGGACCTGGCCATGGGTTGCTTACACCAGCAACTGGGTCAGTAAATGAGGAGGAACTAAAGCTCGCAGGGTGCAGAGGACCTGAGTTGCTTGAACCAGCAACTGGGTCTAAGAATGAGGAGCCTGCTTGTGGGTCGGTGGCAATAAGATCAGAGGGGAGGTTTGGGGGTATGGTCTCATATGCAGGAGGAGGTTGGTCGTCTTCCAAGGCAACGCCATGGGCGTGGTCGACATCACGTTTCTTGGCATGAATCAGGACCATCCTCTTCAGTGGAAGTTTGAACTTTTGTCGCAAAAAATATCGCTGGAAATGGGTTCGCCCGTTGCAGGTGGATAGAAGCCGCGAAGTTCCAACACACTGCTGGACATTTCGTTAACGTTCCGAGTTCAGCGGCCCATCGGGTTTGTACGCACGGTCCAGGGGAAAGAGCCACCACGTACGCGCTTGTAGCACTGTCAATGTACGGGACTTGCTGTATAATTGTACAAGCCCTCGGGGGGAACAGTGAGGCCAACGCTATTGAAAACCAGTGTAGGCGTTTGTTGGGTCCATGACCGATTCAGAGTAGGTTCAACTTGTGCAATACATAACGTAAACCGAAATTGGGCGTGTAGATGCCGGGTAGATAAAGTGGGAACGACTCCAACGTGGTATAACCATAATACAAATATATGTGCGAGCTCGTTGCATGTCTTTTCTGCGTCACACATCACACGTCACGGTCTACTCCATCATCGTATTCCGAGTATCTCCTTCGAGTCGTTCTTGAAGCTTTGAAGCTTGGAGATTCGAACGTCACCGCCTGCTGACCCCTGCTGACCCCCTCGGCTACCAACACCTAAGTCACATTCGAACCTAAGTCCATTTCCTTGCGATAGCATCTTCCATCTTCAACTATGCCACCCAAGCCCAACTTTACGATTCTTGCTCGAGGCCATCATGGTCCACCCTCTCTCTTCAAGGCTCGCTTCTCATCCTCGCCTCGCCACATGATCATGATGGCAACCCAACCTACGTTTACCCCTCGCGTTGCGAAGGAAGAAGGAACAATTGCTGACATATTCACTACCCTGGGTCCTAACGCCGATACCGCACCTCTTCCTGCACGTTTTGCGGCGCTGAAGAAGGAGGTACTCCATGATCTTGGTGTCACCCCAGAAGCTCTTAGACAGGGTTGGAACGAGGTGTTGAAAGCACTGGAAGGACGCACTGAAGAGATCATTGCTAAAGGAGGGGATGTGAGCACTTTGTTCTGATTTTCGTGCGATCCGTTCAAAACGAGGCTGATCCGTGTGGTCAGATTATCCCGCGTATCAAATATGCGGACATAGAGGCTGGTCTTTCAGAGGTGCAGAAGGATGCGATCCGAAAGACCGGCGTTGTAATTGTCACAGGTGGCGTCCCAAAGGAAGTAAGTATATCCGATCGTTCGTATGCGTATAATTCCTGGACGCACTTCACGTGTCAAACAGGAAGCATTGGCGTGGAAAGCCTCCATTAAGGACTACATCGCCGCGAACCCGGTGAAAGGTGAAATCCCATTTTACTTTAGTGTCTTACCGTTTCTGAGGGCAATCTCCCAGGTTTCCCGGCGGGAAACATCCAGGCCTACGAAATCTACAACACCAAACCCCAGACCTATGCACGTACACACCCTGCTGTGCTCAATACCCAGAAAGCACTCTTATCTTTGTGGCACGCCTCTCATTCCCCTTCTCCCATCGACTTCACAACCCCCATTAGCTACTTCGATCGCCTGCGGATCCGCACTCCTGGGGACCGCTCGTTCACGCTTGGTCCACACATCGACGGAGGGAGCGTCGAACGGTGGGAAGATACGGCGTTTAGGAGGGTGTGGGGCAAGATTCTTCAAGGAGGACCGAAGGGATGGGAATCATTTGATCCATTCGATGCGAGTTGGAGGGTGAATGCGAAGCAGGACTTGTACAACACTCCGTATGTTTCAGTTCAGTTTTCGCATCGCTCTTCCTCCATTGTGTCTTCCACGACTTTCTCGCGTGCATTCAAGCACCACTCGAAGTGCCTGCCTAGCTAACTTACCCTCGTGACGCAGAAACCAATGTACGATCCTGCGGTGTTGGCAAGGCTGGACGTCCATGTCCTCCACAGGCGTTAACGAAGGAACCCTCCGCGTCCTTCCCATGCTTTCACTCACCACTGCCTACACCATCCTCCGTCCGTTCTTCAAACCACGCGCAGTCACTACCGGAACCAGTACCGACCAAAACAAGGAGGCTTCTGGGGAGAGACAGAGCGTGAGTTTGGCCCAGGAAGACTGGGAGCTGAACCTCGATGGGAGCGAGTTCCCTGGTAGCGTCCCTGGAAAGACACAGGAGTTGAATGAGGTTACACATCCGCACCTAAGGCTTGCGGAGACGATGGTATCTTCCCCGAGGATTGAGCCTGGGGATCAGGTTTATTGTGAGTGTCTATTACCTGGATGACCCTGGCGTTTAGGACTGAGCGTGGCTCGGGTGGATAGGGCATTGTGATACTGTGCATGCTGTGGAAGGGGAACACAAGGGAAAGGACGACTCGTCGGTGTTGTATATCCCTGCTGCCCCTCTTTCCGTTAAAAAGTGAGATGTCGTTCGTTCTTGACGATCCGCGTGATACCTAACATCATACACCAGCGCTGCATACCTCCGTGACCAACGTACCAACTTCGTCCATGGTCTCCCCGCTCCGTAAGCACTGACTCGCTTCAAGGCAATAATTCAATATTGACTTGCAAACGTTGCACGGCGACAGTGACTTCCCCGGAGGCGAAGGCGAATCAAAGTTTTCAGGCCGAGCGACGCCGCAGGATATCACTACCCGACGAGGTCGTCAAGCGATGGGGTTCGAACCTTTTGTTGCCACCAGCTCTGACAATGCGGCACTTGTGGAGGAGGCCAATAGGGTCTTGTTTGGGTGATAGACGTGGGTCCGTCGGTATGAACGAACTGTGTTTACAGGACCAAGGTGAGATATACCAATCAGGCAGAAATTTAGAGTGGATATGTACCCGCGTGTATATGTATGCGTGTATGAAGTATGCACGCATACGAAGGCAACCATCTGTACAAACTAGTGTATGTATCGTGAATGAAAGTGATTTTTCCTCCGAAGGGCCATCGGCGCCTTGTGGGCCCGCGCGTGCTGTGTCGTGATACCTGCGATGAACATTCAAATATCCATGCGTCACGAACCTCTACCTTCAATCGACACTCCACTCTCTCGTCATCGAGGTACGCACATGGTGAACGGGTTTTCTCAGGCTGCAAGGTTGCACACCGACGGTCGTCTTGGTGTCACTTATCGAGATATTCTACGTACTGGACGTGTTGCCTTGTTGTAACTGAGCTCAGCAATGTGGACGGGTGTTTTTTTTGGGGGACTCGTGACATACATGTACCACGAGCTGACTGCGCGTGTGTGGAGGCTTCTAGACACGGGCGTCTGTAAAAATTATGTATTGTGAATGAAATTTATTTCTCCTCTCGTTATGTAAGGCACGCACATGGTGAACGCGTTTTCAGCAGGGTTGCACGAAGACGGGCGTCACTTTGCGAGGTGTGTTGTTGACAGAACCTGTCTTGCTGTTGGCTGGAGTTTGGCGCCGGATCAGCTGTTGAGAATGGAAGTGCAAGCTCCGATCGGTCCGAGCACTTTGCGCCGATGCTTTTGGTACTCAGGCGTCTAGATATGTATATTACAGCTAAATTCAAAATGTTAGACCGCTTTTTGCTGCGTTTGACTCAGGTTTTGGTTTATATGAGTTTACCTGTGGCGCCAAACAAATAACAAACCTTCTCGTTGTGACCCTCACAATCTTGCTGGGCCTCATGCGAGTCGACATCTAACTATTTGCTCCTTCGCTGCACGGGCTATGTGACGACGATTTTCACAAGCCAGGCCATCAGGATTGTTGGCAAAGCTGAGCTGAAGTGCTGATGCGGTTGAGCAGGCTCTTCTCGATTAGGGAAAGCTTTGTTTGTACCGGTAAACCAGCGTAAATCAAAGCTAAGTCTCCACACAGCGGAAAGCGGTCTAACATTTTGAATTTAGCTGTAAATGTAATTATAAGGCCTTGAGGCCTTGAGGGACGGCTTTTGAACTGCTGTGTCCAATTGATTCGTGTAAGTCATCCACATAATTAATAACACTTGCAACTTACTGATTGCTCGTGTACCATGCTCCTTGCAAGACTGAGATTCGTCCTCACTGGCAAAGCACTCTGCCGAGTATCCAACGAGGGCGCCGTGCCCCACTGGACTCGGGACTACAGGACTACATGCCACGGAATTATGCTCGCAGTTGTCTGATCGTCGCATGAAATCTGATAATTTCTAGAGTCAACTTGAAGGTGAGGTTGAGGTAACGTTAGGTGACTTCAAACCGAATAGGCAGGTGGTCACTTCAGTTAGGGCTCAAGCGATTACCTCGCGGCAACACTAACCTGTAGCTTATAACTAGGCTGCATGATGCATGATGCATGATGTCTCATTTCAGAACTTTCCCTCTAAAACTAACTGCCGTGCACACTCCGCAAGCAAGAAAAAATGGAGCCTACTAACAAGATCACCACCACTCAGCCTCAGGCTACCATTCAGATGAGTATGTCCCACCTTATTCCAGAGCACGAGTATTGGCTCAACTGTGGAATTCTCGCTACAGGCGTCGTGAATACTTCCCCTGAAAACAACGCACAGAAACCCAAAGAGATCAACCACGCGAAGCATATCCGGGGAGGAAATGTATGTGGTTGCACTTCGTGGAAATATATTTGACGCCATTTCCCTTGCCAGGCATGCTGTGAGTATCAGTCCTTAAGTTTTAAAATGCCATGGTTGTGAACAGACGGCTGCTTGGTAAACCAAAGCATACTAGCTACCTATCCTTCGTAGTCCAATGCTGAAATCACTGACACACAGACTGCTGTTGCCCATGCTTGGGGTGCCTTCACTATTGTTGCCCTCGCTGTTGTTGCCCATGCTTGGGGAGCGATCCGTTCTGCGTGTGCTGTCAGGGAAATCTTAATATCACCTGTTGGTCCCCTTGGCAATTTGTCTGATTCTTCGTATCTGACATGCACATCTAGTCTGCCAGCAGTGTTTCAAATAAATAATAATGTTGTTTCTTCCACTTCCCGTATCGTTCTTCACTGTTCTTCTACGTACCCCCACCCTCTTGTATTCCTGGTTTGACCTGGCGATATCTTCGAAGTGTATGCTGATGTCCGGGAAAAAGGGGGGTGGGGGGTTGCGTCAAGAGGCCCAGTAGACGGATAAGAAGGGAGAGGCTGCCGATGGGAAGCGCAGCAGGGTTTGAGCGATATGGATAGGTTTGATTACCGTCTAGTTCGATGTCCGTCCCAAGGGGAATATTGTCGCATTCTTAGACTCTTTCGAATTGGTGTCAGCCTTTTGCACGGCGATCTTCTTCTACTTCCTGTTGCTCCTTACACGTAACCTCTCCTCACGCCCGGTTTGACGGACCATTGCCAGAGTGCCGAGCTGATGAGGACAAATCAGGTAGGTAGGCCAATGAGCCGAAAGTAGAGACAACAAGATCACCTGTCAGTCTTGGTAGTTAACCTCCTCGTCGGACATATGAAACGACCACTATGGGGAAATGGCGATGCAAAATCGTAGAAGATAATGTCTTTGATCGGTGTTCCGATGGCGTCTGGGACGCAGAAACTGGCTCAACAAATCGAGTATGCTGTCCAATTAACGATGTCGATCAATAATGACATTCATCGCGTCAACTGTGAACAAGGTAGAAAGCGGTGTCATAACAATGGCGAGCACGGACCTTCTTCGCATCCGCCCGAGGTTACCTGGGAATGCGGATTTCACCAACGCGCTGACCTCACGTACGACACGTGAACACCAGGCCGCAGACGTTGACTCCCAAGGGGTGGAAGTCAGTCTATCGTGCTCGGTTAGCAGCCTCTTTAGTTGATTCCGCACCAACCATGTCGAAGACATCAGAAAAATCTCTTGACCTCACAATAAAGCCTCTGACGACGCTGTCAGGGGCACGAAGATACTATCTGGGGGAACACGAATCGTCACCTGCTCGTGGGACAGGACGGTCGGAAGGACTTCCACGATCTACTAGTACCTAGCCCCGATAGTCCTTGAGACTGGGCGCTGAGCGCCGACCGAGAGGTTTGGCTGCAGATCAACTGTTGAAAATAGAGGTGTAAGCTCAAATCAGTGGCGAAGGTTTCGAGCACTTTGCGCCAATGGCTTTTGATACTCGAGCATCTAGATATGTATATTAATTGTGAAGGCAGGGTTCGCAACTGCTGTGTCTAATTGATTCGTGTCGATCATCTGCATTTACATAACCAAGGACGCATACAACTCACCGAATGCAAAAGGGTAAATCCGTCTCGCGTCACGGTAGTCTTGCAGTCTACTGGAGGACGGTCTCGTTGGATATTCGGCAGAGTGCTCGAGGACGAGCTCCAGCCCTGCAAGGAGCACTGCCACTGGTACCAAGCAGGTTCAACTGTGAGTGTCGCATGAAATCTGATAATCTATGGAATCAAGGGTGCTGGTGAGGTTGAGGCGAGGCGACATACCTCGATAATACCTCACAAACCGAATAGGCGTGTGGCCAAGGTTCACCTTGACCCGGATGCGGGGTCACTTCAGTCAAGCGCTCACCTCGCGGTAACACTAACTTATAGCATAGAACTGGCCCCATGTCTCGTGAATTTTCTCTCCAAAACCAACCTCCGCCTTTCCCACACATTCAACCCGCAAGCAAGAAAGACGAGAGATGGAGTCTACTAACACGACCACTACCACCCAGCCTCAGGCTGCCATCCAGATGAGTAAGTCCCACCTTATTCCAGGGCACGGGTATTGGCTGGACTACGGAATTCTCGCTACAGACGTCGTGAACCCCGCCCCTGGAAACGCACAGAACCCCCAAGAGTGCAACCACGTGAAGCGTATCCGGGGAGGAGATGGCGGTGACGTATGTGGTTGCACTTCGTGCAAGTATATTTGACACCATTTCCTTGTCAGGACTGCCTCGGTGAGTGCTTGTCCTCAAATTTTGGAATGGATTGGTTGTGAACAGATGGCTACTTGGTAAACCAAAGTTGCTACCTAGCCTCGTGGTTTAATGCTAACATTATTCATAGATAGGTTGCGTGTGTTGCCCATGCTTGACCTGCGCGTGCTGTACGTGCTGTGCGTGCTGTGCGTGTGGCGCGTGCTACGAGTCCTTGATAGATATCATATGTACGTCCCCTTGGCAATTGATCCAATTCGTCGTAGTATCTGAGATGCACATCTAGGCTGCCGGTGTTAACCAAGCAAATAAAAAAAAACATCTTGTTTCTTCCACTTACCGTACAGTTCTAGCGCACGTTGCTTCATGTCTGGACTGATTTTGCGGTATACCATTGTTGCAATCTTGCTGTACGAGGCTGCTCTGAGTTTTCTGAAATACGATTTTCTGATTTTCGAACGGTGTTTGCGCCACCGTGGCAAGAATTACCGAAACAGTTGTATTGTCCTTTTATGTACCCTCACCCCTTGTATTCCTGAACGTTGAACGTTGAGCTTGAACCTTGTCACCATTAATGCTGCTGCTCTCTTGATTCCGAGTTCTCTGGTTTGCCTGGGAAGGTTTTTCACCTGAATATAACAGACTAAAAAATGAATTAATACATACAATCAATAGTGCTGAGCATTGAGCACTTGTGCTCTGTTGAATGAAAACATTGATAAAAGCTGGATATACATTCGCGACGTCTCATGTGTGATGCATGATAGGAGGTCCAAAGTCGGAAGACCGTGCGATGTAAACGAGACAAAGTCAAACCATTGCAGTTGAGCCTCAGCCTGTTTACATAACTGTCACCATGGCTGCACACGATGAGTCGATCATTGAATTGAGCGCTGAAGTCAAGCTTTCCATTCGTCCTCCGTCCCCAATGACGTTCGAGGGCATTGGATTTTTTCGACCTGTAGCTTCGGCGGGAGACTCGTCAGGTATTTGAGTTTTAATTATGCATCCACAGCAATATTGATGGTCTGATAGCGTTGCCAAAGCTGTTTACATTCTTGATCTGTGCCGACTGTGATGTCGGACCGCTGGGTTGGAGTGAAGAAGATGGGAAGGAGTTTTGGTTAGCATACTCAAGAGTCAAGTATACGGTATCGCATGAAATCAGGGCTTCAGTGTAGCTGAATGAGATGTAAGCTTCCATCTTGAATTGTACCATTGACGCTAGCTTTTAGACTGCAATATAGATATAGCGGCCTGCAAAGACTGTAGATCACATCAAACCTGACTATCTGCAGGCAACAGACAACCCTCTTGACCTTCTTCTCCGGAGCCACCCCTTCTCTCCTGCCAGAGCTTAGACCTATCTCGCCAATCGGGATATGCTTTGAAGACGCCCCAGGCGTCGTCAATGAGATCTCCGAGAAGCACCTGATCTTGTGCTGAAAATTGGGACCGTTCTAGGTCCACGTGAAGGTCCGGAAGGTAGTCTTCTGCCCAGGAGTTTGTGTTCGTCGACGTCAGGGACTCCCGTTCCCAGTAGCGCTCCAATTCTGCGACCACCTTCATCCTCCAATGCATCCAAACAGGGGTCTGGTTGGGTATGATCCGCTTCAGAACCGCATCTGGGTCAGATTTTTCCGGATGTGGGCGACCTTCTCCCAGGACCAAGCAGATAAAGACTGCCATTTGTGTCCTGGTCCCAAATGTACATTTCTCCATCACGGGGCGGAGCTCATGGCAAAGGAGCTCCCGTTGAACCTTCGTCTTCTCATGCGATGCCACGTACAGGTGGTACAGACCTGACGCGATGAACGAGATAAGATACGTGACTTGGCCGAAAAAGGTACTGCGTGGCATAAGAAGTAGTTGTGCTAAAAACAGGATCATCAACAGGAGCGAGCTGGTTGCGACAATGTGATATTTGGGATGTGCTGATTTCTCTGTGGAAAAGTCAAGCTCGAACTCCCCCTTGGTGACTACATTCACATCCGCTTCGTCTCCTTTCAATATGATCTGACTGCCGTTTTCCTTTGGGTCCATCAATCCGTCTCCCGGGGGTGAACCTTCGGATGGCTTCGGAACCCGGAAGCTGAGAGTTGCTGTCCCGAGCGTAAGGGAGGAGATGCCACTACTGATGATGCCTCCGAGGATCAAGAATGCGCAGAAGCGGTCCTGAGCGAGCACGCAGGCGATACCGGCGGTTACGCTAACCAATGACGGCGCGATGGCTAAAAGCGCAAGTCTGGGGCCGTGCTTTGGGACCGGTATACGGTAGTCTTTCGACCTGATGGTGCTAGTATCTGAAGCGCGTGACGTCGTGTAGCGTCGCGGGAGTTTGATAACGGTGACCGTCGAGGGGGTCCCCGTGTCCCTGCCTGGTTCGCCATCCATCTTCCGGAGCTGGAGCTTCTGAGGGGGACAGTCCGCACATTCTTTGGCCATCAAGTAGCCCAAATACCCTGTAGTCATACTGGTCCCAGAAAATGTCCCAATGTATGGGGGCCCCGGCGTGCCAGCGAGACCGAAGGTCTTTGCGGGACTTTCGTTTGGCCCAGGGAAGAGGCTGTCCCAGAACCGGGAGTTCCCCATCTGCCCAAACTGCCTGGAAACGGTTGTTGTCCCAGGGTAGTTGTACCATCCCGCCCATCTACGACCCTCGTATAGATGGATCGTTTGTAATGCAGCAACTGCATTGTCGCCTCCGAACAATCCGACGACGCCAGATAAGTCAAGTTTGTAAGTGGTTTCATTGAGCTTCTGAAGGATTTGGCTAGGGGAAAGCATCTCGAAGAGGCCGGGGGATTCTTCTTTGCAGTGCTCCCTTGGGCCGTGCACACGCATTTTATGGGGTTGTAAAGTCTTCTCCACCACTGCTGCTGACGCCTGCACACGCTCTCCACACTGTGTCAGGATCCACCTCTTGCCATCTTGCCAGTTGCGTTATTATCGTAAACTGCTTGGCGCTTTGCCCGCTGCTGTCGGGCGCGGGGAGGAAGAATTTGATCCACGCCTCTTGCTCGAGCGCTCAAGACGATCACTCGGATAAGTTTCCCTCACTGTAAGTAATATGTTTGATGGCTCCACGGACGAACAAATGCAAATACCTTTTCCGAAGAACGAAATAATCCGGATATCGCCTTTACGCCTGTGTCGCCGTTGAGTCCGGATCTGTGTTCCCATGGGTTCCTGTATGATCTATGGCAGATCAAGGCTTCCAATAGGCTTTGGTAATCGTTTCAAGCCTCCCAGTTAAACGTTGACAACACTGAACGTTGAACTTCCGTCCACACCGTCGACCCTGGCCTTGTTGTCGAGCAGCAGCCGAATGACTTGTGGCAAGGCAACACGTTACCTCGATAAGTGACGACCAGCTGACACCCCTCAATAAATGACACCCTGCTGACCGTCGCAGTGCAATCTTGCAGAAACGTGCCCACCATGTGTATGGTTTTGTTACCCTGGCGACTCCCTGAAAGTCTGCCAGGGAGGATATCTCGAACATCCAAGTCGGGATTAGTACTCGTTGGCAGGCCACGAGAGAGTGGTGTGTTGATGCCAGATGGAAGGTGTGGGAACTTGATCCGTGAACGTTCGTCACAAAGAGGCAGAACAGGATATGGTGACTTGCACCCTGTACTCGTCATCTACCGCAGTGACTCGAGAGATACTGAGACAAATGACGGTTTCAAGGCTTCAATTTCAAATTGGTCCATATAAAGTTCCATGTGGTACTGACTTTTCTCGACAGACTATAGTCATGACGAGGATCCGCTTTCCGTGCCTCTTGGTTTGGACTCTGGTTGCCATCGTGGTGCAATCCGACGCAGGCCAACCAATCAGTGTCGTATCTAAGCCAAACTTTCTCTCGAAATTCGGGTTCAACATACTACCTAGGCCGCCGCAATGCTATGAGTCTCAAACTTCGACATCGTGGTCGCAAGGCGTGAAAATGTCGTTGGTTAATACAAAAAGGAGACACGATAAAGTTTAATAGATGGCAAGTATGGTTTCTTGATCCACTAGCGCTAAGGACAAGACACAGGGCTAGGGTTAACTGGTATTGGTGCTGCCCTGGCCTGTTCCCGAATTCATAATCTGTTCACGAGAAACACGCGTCCACCAACAATGGTCTTTTCATCCACACCCCTTCTACCTCTTCGCATGCAGCATGGTATATATGACAGCAGTGAATGTCTTACCACATCAACATAGAACGCCATGACTCGGTCCTCGCCCCAAATTCCATTGTATTCCCAAGTCCCCCAAGCCGACTCAGCCACAGCATCCACCACGCCCACTTTTCCCATGCCCACTTATCCCAGTTGGCCTGGCACAACAAGTGAGCTTAAACTGGCGAGGGCTGTTTCAAGTGGGGATCCTCACGTTGCGATCCCCAACCTGCCTGACCACTGGACAGTCCAGGTTTGCCAACTTGGGCATCCGTTGTCCTATATTCGTGCCTTGTCGTGGGCAATGCTCTGCCTCAGCTCAGTCTCAAAACCAGACCTGGAGGAATCTTGGATTTCTTTGCAAACAGATGAGCTCTGGCAGAAGCAAGGGGACATGTTCGTTTTGCGCATAAGTAACTCCAATACTGCTGTATGTCCTTATGAGGCACGATTAGGTTATGGGCTAGCTAACACCTGGGGCAGGCCGGCCTGATACTTGCGACCACCGCAGTCCTCATGACAACTGTCCCACCTACAAACACGTGGAACTACCTTGAACAATTTCCGTACTCCCTTTGCACCTTGGCACTTTGCCATTCATTGATGTCTATATGGTTTGGTAGTTGGCTAATCATCGTGTACCAATCGACTACAAGGAGGTGGGCACTCGATGTAAGTAGCTTCCAAACGGAGCGGGTGAACTTGACCTGAACGACCTTTTTCATTTCACAGGTGCTCACGAAGAATCGCTTTCGATTGATCTGGACGCTGCTTTTGATGTCCCTCCCAACCTCAAACTTTCTCTTCTCCGCCTTTTGTCTTCTTCATGGCAAGTTTTGATAGGTGCCAGTCTTGACCTTGTTTGACCTTTGGTGCAGCAATCGCGGTTGTGACCGCCTCCTCTCCTAAGACCATCTTCCAGGCCGGTGTTGGCATTGAGCTGGGTCTATGGTGGATTTGCTCTGTTGTTGGCCTTTTCTGTTTGATATCCCCGACTTTTTGGACCGTGACTGTTGCCTCCTTTTTTCGTGGAAAAAAATAGCAGGAAGGGAAGCCGACCTCAACGAGCCCGTAACACATGCATGCGCAGATGGCATCACTTCAGCTTCATTTCACCCCCAAGATTTACGCAGGTTTCTAACTGTCGTCCTCAGTTGATATCATGGCGCGAGCTTTCGTACATTTAATATATCTAGTCTATAACGACACGTGCTATCCACTAACTTGAAGGGGATCCACCCAAGTTCACAAGTGCTCGAGTGGTGAGTATGGATATTTTTCTGGGTGGATGAACAGAGGCTTCAACGGTGTTGCTCTGCTATCCCCTGACATTTTCCGATCAGGAGCTTTCTAAATTCTGAGACACGTCCCTGGTGAGTCTGGTAAACAAACCGTCTATCTATCCCTCACAGTAGCAAATCCTGAATACTACGGTGTCTACTACCAGGCTTTCAGATGCACGTAAATTCAAACTCCCGTTTGTGTATTTATGCCTTGTCTCGACACGTGTCAGTAAGTCCGTCGCCTTGGATTCCACTGACAAGCCTGGTTATGCGGGGTTGGAGTTTAACGAGTAGGATTTACCCGTAGATTTGGTGGAGTCAATGTGCGCTGGATTTGGCTGGACTCGTTGTATTGAGTGAGGGTTAGTCGATTGACCGAATGGCAAGCGCTCGGCGACCTTGTCAGATCATGATCACAATGTCTGCTGAGGAGATAATTGCGATACTAAGTATATGTGTGGCTCCCCTGAAGGGGAAGGTGGTTCCAACTTGACTAGTTTCGGGCCAAGCGATACCATGCGGTTACGGATGGAGCCGTTTGTTGCCCCCAGCTTTTGACACTTGCGAACTTGAAGGAGGGGGCCAACATGGTTTTTTTTGGGTAAATAGACGTGGGTATGAACGGATTGTGTTTTACCGGGCTGAGGTGAGATATGCCAGTCAGGCAAACATACAGTTGGGGTGTATATGCGTGAGCTGTATAAAGCCTTCTTCTAAGCCACGATCATGTATAAAAACTTGAAAAGTTTGGCTTGAGTGAGAGTGATTCGGAACCTCTGAAGCCAAAATCGGTGCTACATATACCCACGGGTGCATGTGACAAGTTACAGTGTACTCCGAGCATCGTGCATCATGCCACATCATGGCGCCTCGACGAACGTTCAACGTTGCAACACGAACCTCATATCTTCAATTATTATAACATTCCACTCTTTCATGGCATCGGTCATTGATCATCCCAGAGCACTTACCGACTTCAATGTTAGCAGCCTCCCATCGTCAAGGCGCACGCATGGTGAAAGCGTTTTCTCCCGCGTACATACTGACAGTCAGTTGGTTGTCACTAATCGTTAACGTGTTGTTTTTCTCTAAGTGGGTTACCTACTGCTCAACGACAAGGTCAGGGTCGACAGATGGACGGAAGTTTGAAGGCGACTCGCGACATGTACCACGAGGCTAACTTGATTTTGAAAGTACTGCCACGGTGGAACTTCCATGATCTATCATTTTCGCTAACTACCGAGGCTCTGAACCAACCTCGACTTTGTCTCCTTTACGTTGCACGACCTTTGGACCTGCCATCACGCATGACGCGTCTCTGGATCTTATTGCGGAGTGCAAGGACTTCGGCAAGGCCAAGCAATTCTACGCTGGCAACAGTTGTGGTCATAAAAGCTTTTCATTGTTGCGGACACACGTTTTCGTACCACCTACCATCAGCCACGGCAATCAGTTCCCAATGAAAGAAGGTTCAGGTCACCGCTGGTACTTCTGCGGTGATAAACGGACGGGGCGTTGTCCTGATTGGTTTTCAGTAGTGCGCTACCCACAGTCGTGGTCATATCGGTCGTAAGCACCCAAGTTCTGGCGTCGTTGAAACTGCGGGGTACTACCAGCACGACGTTAATGTCGTTACATTGTGGAGCACGGTATGCGCGATTTTTTTTTTTTTTCAACATCCATTCCCAAGAGATACCTAGTATGTTCATATTCGTGTTGTTCCAGGACATGAACATGACATTATTAGGGTTGCCCAGTACACATGTTCTCGCTACCTCGTTTATGTGGGGCTTCGGGGATCCGCACTAGATGCATTTGCATGGTGTAGCGAAGTGACCGCCAAGGCATTGTGATTCATGAATCGCCATAAATTGGAGTCGACGATGGTACTGGACCCCACTTTTCACCCTGTGCGCCAAGCTATGGGTTCCCGACTGTTCACCGGTAGTCTCATCGTCCTTGTAGCTGTGCAGAGTGTTCTATGCTCTGTCTACTCACAATCAAGCAGCCTTACGGGTCAAAGTTTCCTCGACGCATTCAGTTGGCAGACGCTTACAGACCCTAACAGCGGGCGCGTGTATGTATCATGTAGTCATGCCATTCGCCTTGGGCTTGCTGATACGTCACATTCTAGAAACTACATCGACGAAGCAACAGCGCAATCCAAAGGCCTTGTGTCGGTCTCTGGGAATCAGGTGACGTTACGCACAGATAGCACCACCACGCTTAGTTCAACGGGACCTGGACGGGACACCTTTAGGATTCAGTCGAATGATCAGTACACAACTCATGTCGCTGTGTGAGTATGTCTGGTCGTGACGAACATGATAGGGGTTGAGAGAGGCTAATGACCTCCTAGCTTCGACATCGTTCACATGCCGCAAGGGTGCGGAACTTGGCCAGCAGTTTGTAAGTCAGCACTCTAATCGTTGTAAATTTCTGTCTTCCTTACTTGATGCATCGTGCAGGGTTCGTTGGATCGTGGTCTTCCATGCTATTGAGTCCCACTCATGTAGAGTATGCAATACTTTTTTAGGGTACCTGTCACATCGATCATCTCGTTCTGGCTATGAAAACTAACTTATATCTTTCTCTCAGGAAGTTGGCGCTAACTGGCCCAATGAGGTACGATTTCTTTTCTGTAAAATTGTTACCCGCTAACACGACACTGGCTAGGGAGAGATTGACATCATTGAGGGTGTCAATAACCAGGGCACAAACCACGTAACGCTGCATACAAGTGCAAGTTCGTCACATTAACTCCGGTCCACTCTCGCATACCTGATTCGCCCGTACTAGATTGCAACATGCCTTCGTCTCGCTCTATGACTGGGTAAATGAAACGTGTTCTAAAATCTCAATCAGTGACGTACTTATCATGTTGCCAAAGAACAAGTGATGGAACGAATTGTGATGTGAATGAAACGAACAACGAGTCCTGTGGTGTCTCGGTCAGCGATACAAGAAGCTTTGGTCCCGCGTTCAACTCCGCTGGCGGAGGATGGTGCGCATGGTTCTTCAACATTTCTGGCAACCGTAACTCACGATCTCTCTCACTTAGGTACGCTATCGAGCGGACGTCGTCGTTCGTCAAAGTCTTCTTTTGGGAACGATACAGCACGTCTGTACCAAGTAATGTAAAGACGCCTGGGTCAACGATCGATACTGGCAGTTGGGTACGTGTCTCGTGATCTCGGAAGTTGACGTGGATTTCTAATGCGGCGCCTGGTCTCCAGGGCACCCCTGTTGCATATTTCCCAAACACGGACTGCAACTTCGCTACACATCTCGGCCCTCATAATATTGTGATTGACCTAGACCTCTGTACGTCGCTTTTTTATATCTTCGTCAAAGCACACAGGATCCACTGCGCCGATACTGATGCGGGGAAATCTATGCAGGTGGCACATGGGCCGGAAACTCTGGCGTTTATGCCTCGTCTGGTTGTCCATCAACATGTGTCGGTAAGTCCCCTCCTTGATGCTAATGTTTTCACCCGAGTGAGAGATCTCACGATCTCCGATTTTTACAGACTACGTGAACCAAAACCCCTCTGCATTCCAAACTGCGTATTTCACCTTCAACTCCCTTCATATTTATGAGTAGACGACCTTGGCCCGAAATCGCGACCAGCAAGCCCGGTTGTGAGGTGTTGGGGTCAACGAAGAAGATAGACCAGTGGATTTGGGATAACATTAACGACGTAAAGCAATATTTGCAATAGATTTGGCTGGACCCATTGGATGAGGGTTGATCTAAGTGAAGCGCTCGGGGACCTGGTCAGACCTTCGAGTGGTGTGACTCGAAGTCTCACGAAGACCTCAACGCCGTCATTAAGACTCTAAGTTCGAAAATGGGTGCGTCAAGACCGTACGAGGTACCTACATTCGCAAGATCCAGAACCGTGGCTTTCCCTCCGAGTCGATGCAGGCGCGAAGTAGATTCGGCGTGTCCGTCATGGGTGTGGGTTATCTCGTCCTCTGAAACACCTACCGCAATGTTAGCCCGGGCTACAGTTGATGATAACGAACTAATTTGGATGCAGGACCCATAAAAGAAACCCTCCAGTTTCACGTCCTTCAGGGTGCACCATGAACACCTACATCTTCGACACCATAGACCACCTCATGGTCGGACGAGGAGCTACGTCGAGACTGTCCTCAACGTTCTCGCATGCACGCAATCACGACGGGTGGCTGACCCGTGTTTGCCCACCCGTGCGGTCATTGCTATTGGTGAGGAGATCGGAAATATTACAGCTCAACGTTCAACCACTGTCCAAACACGCGCAGGTCGATCGGCGCAACCCCCTAACCGGGTCATCCATTTACCCCAGTGCCGTCTTCATTGGTCCCCAGTCATGCCTTATAATATACGTGCTGAGACCCTCGCATCATTATGGTCTGACTGACCTTCTATCCGTGAGCTCCTGGATATCCCTGGGGGGTTGCTCTACTTCAGGTTTTTGTGCGCTATTGCACACAGTCACCATACACATATACCCTAGGTAGTTAGCACAACACGTTCACCACCATACCTCAGGCCAAGATTACTTGATTCAACTGAATTTATCACTCAATTTTTTTCGTTCCTGCACACCGTCTACGCCGTGATTAAACGGCGAGGTCCTGTGAACCGTTGCAGGCGTAGTATCAGATTGGAGATCATAGTTTTTTTGACTTGCCACGTGGTCGTTTAGGGTCCCAAAAAAGGCAAAACATCAAGCGAGGTTTGGATGTGCCGTGCCGCAACAATTCGCCGATTCCCATATCTTCATCTTCATCTTCGACTCCAACCTCACCCTCATCGTGACCATCGACCATCTCCTTCCCTCACCACCAGTTATTTTTTACTACCATCATCCCGCGAAACTCCCTTACATACGCTCATGTCATTCCACACTCTTCCCTACGATCTTTTGTTCAACATCGCCCAGTATTTAACCACCGACGATGTGTGCAATCTTCAGGCTGTACGTTCCTTCTACCATTTTCCCGCTCGCTGTCCTCGCCCAAGCAGAAACTCACATGCCTGGACATAGACGTGCAAATCGCTGCGGACGTTCACTCTCACGCGGCCCGTTTACCGTTCTCTGGCACATGCGTTACTTGCTCGTTCGCGGCCGTTGCCTCTACCCGCCTTCCAGCGTCTAGCCGACCTATCGACCCAAAATCTCATCAAGGCAGTAGACAGGGCTAACAAGTTTGAGAAGGCATGGAGAGTCCGTGCGCCCAGGCCTGCAAGGTCGTCATTTTCTTTGTCAGCTTCTGGGTCGACGTCTTCCGAAGGACAACATCAGTGGTATACAAAGATATCGGCTCCTCCGAATGAGGAGATCGATTGGTTATCTCCGATCACGTCTTCGTACACCCTGTGTGCAACCAAGAGCGGCCGAGTTATATGCTGGGACGTCGCTCGCGATGTTTGTTTAGCGGAGTGGGACCCACGGACATTAGCGGCACACTATGGGAGTGGAGAGCGTGTTCCCAAAGATAGTGTCAAAGGAAATAGGAGCAGGATCGCAGAAGATGATGACGAAGAAGACGAAGACGAAGAAGAAACGAATGGCGAGAAGAAGTGGGAATTGTGGAAATGCCGCGTGGAATTTGATGAACGAGCTGTATATTTCACGATGGCAAGAGTTTTGGAGGGATCGTAAGTGAGTTGGTAGAGCACGATACCCTGTACTGACTGGATCTCCAGCTACGATGACGATCGAGTAATGGAGTTTGTCCTGATGAAACTTGCGTTTCCACCCGACCCGCGGGATTATCGAACGCCCGCTGCGTCCCCGCTGTTGCGATCTTCATCGTTCACTCCCGAGTCTCATTGCTGTTCTCTTCCAAAGAGCCCCCCAACGTCCCTACCCCCATCGCAAAGATCATCTCCGTTGGATCCAACTCGTTACAGTTCAGGCGCGGTGACGGATTGTATGACGACGATTTTTCCTCCGAGTCCTGTGATGTTGGGGCGCACTATTTCCCCCTCCCCCGACCACACAGAGAGCGACCGTGAAGCCTTGAGCCGAAATACACTCTGCCCATGCCCAGCTTCCTCACTCTGTCCCGTTTTTCCCGCCAACCGATGTATGCTAGCTACTACGGGTACCCGAGCGTCTCTACGCCCAACGTTTACTGCGGAATGTGCACCAATGGAGCCCACCCTTGAACCGAAACCTTTCTTCTTTCCGCTGACGTCCTTCCACACGACTGGAGTGGTTATGAACGTTTTCCTTTTGGATCCACCACGTCGCCTTTTGAGCGCGTTTGTGTGGGTCGCTCGCAGTAACACCATCGGTGAGTAACTGACCGACGATTGAATTTGATGTTTTCCCCTGATCGCCGACTTTAGGGCTGTATGTTTTACTCGACTGGGAACAGCATGAATATGTGTTCGTGGATACCGGCGTTGGCTGCGTAAGTAATTATACTTGCTCTATTCTCTCGATGACAGCGGTTCCCAGACCCCACTAACATCTGTCCGTGGAGATTTGTCTAATCTACATTAATTTCCAGCTTATATCATCCAACTGGTCCTGCATCCTACACGAAGATCAAATAGTTATTCACTCAGAAGAAGCAGAAGCAGCCTATCAACACTTTTATCCACTCAACACTCTCCGCAATTTTAGCAAGCCACGGCGGCCCAGCTTCATCGTCCCTCACATGAGCGACATCGACCATGAACCTGTCAGCTATGAGCCACCGTCCAAGCTTTGCCAGGACGATCTCCCCGTGATCTCGGCTCGACTGGCGCCTGTGAGATCGATTTCAAAGAAATTTGTCTTCCCGGACGTTGCGCCGGGTACGGTCCCCGATGTGGGACTGTCCAATGTTACCGTGGAATATGTCGGGGCGGCGGCTGGAGAGGGAGTCGATGATGACGAGGCTCACGAGTCTTCTCCAGATATCGGGTCTGGGCAGCCGGATGAGGGACCTTTATCGTCTGTCGTGTCTGTGGGGAATCTCGAGGGTGAAACGGACGAGGGAGAGATATCTGTGGATGATGAATGCTCTGAATACGAGACGGGAGAAGAGGGCGTGTTGCCGCAAGAAGCAGCGGAGGGGATCTCAAGGGCGAAGGGGAAGGCAAGGGCTGAAGAAAACGACGTTGACGAGGAGCCTGATCTGCCCACTCCGGGACCCTCGACGAGTGCGAAAGGAAAGGGAAAATTAAAGGAGGTCGATGTTGAAGAACATGGCGAAGATGAAAGTCGTCCAGGACCTTCATCGCATACCTTGAACGTATCCCCTCCGTCAGCGCAAAACGTGCTCGATGCTCTCCAATCATTGCCTGTTATTGTGGGGGTATCAAATAACATTACTGCGCCACCCGAAACACTGGTAGAACCAGCTCCCAATCCATACCCGTTCCCACCTTGGTACCCCGAGTCAGCACATTTCGTACGACAATGGTGGCCGACACTACCTGGTGTCCCTCGACTTAGCTGTACTGTCGTCCTCCTCGCCGCACACGATCCGAATACACATCGTACACGATTCGTACTCGCTCAGCACTACTTCCGAGTACCGATCGTCCAGGACCCGCCCTCGTCCAACTCAGCTTCCCCCAATTCAAACTCGAACGAAAACAGAGACGATGACGAGATGCTTCATCTTTGGTACGTCTCTACGCCCTTCGAAGTCGTCTGTGTTCTCGATAGCGCGACGGAAAACGGACACGAGGACGATACCGGTGATCGACCGCGTCCGCTCGTCGCCGTCGATTTTGGACACGCCGTCTGGGTTGAATACGCTGCGGAACCTGGAGGGGTTTATGGCGTCGATGCGTCGCGACTCGTGGGAGATCCGTCATTGGTGGATAGCGACGATGAAGTGGAAGATGATGCAGAGTTATCTGATGGCCTGTCTGATGATGAAGATGATGATGACGAAGATGATGAAGGGTCTGGATCTGGCACGACTCGCGCTCCGGGCGGTAATAACGCCTCGACGAACCCACACGACGGTGACGGTACGATATTTGACCCACGCCGCCATCGCGTTCCGAAATGTCTTCGGTTCGTCACGTTCCCCCCGGTATTTACCGCTGTTAATGACGGGCGGAACAAGACGAGAAGGGCTCGAGAGGAAGCGGTGGTTCGTACGCTCGAGATACCGGATGAACTTGATTTGGATGGGGTCGAGACGATTAATATCGATCAGAGCCAGGGGGCTGTGATTTTGTCGGTCAAGGAGGGCAATATTTTCATCTTGAGGTATGAGTGATGAGTGGATGGGGGTGACCATGGACGTGGACGTGGACGTGGACGTGGACGTGGATAGTGTGGACTGTATTGGGTGAAATAGGATAGGATAGATTGCACATGAACGACGTAATGTACATAGGTCGCTAGCACGCTTTGTACATATGATAGGCGGAAAGATTCGATCAACCTCGCTGCCAGGCTGCCAGTGGGTTGCAACTATGTGATGAAAGATTTTGATTTGGCATACTCACAGTTGGAAACAAGGATAGGGGTATGTCGAAAGAAGGAGGGGACGATATTATGGGGCATGGCCTTAAGGCTGATTGACAGATTTTGGGGGCAGATTTAGACGTCCTCGCGGATTGCCCGTGTTTGCTGATATCCTCCACATTTACAGTCATCTCGCCAGCCTTGAAGTATGTACTTGAGCCAAACTCATTTAGGTGTACTCCGTGCGTCTCGTAGCCGTTTCACATGAAAAACATAGCTTACCATAGTTCACCCTCGCAGTTTCCCCCAACGATGTTCGTGAACACCCTCCATCAATTGATACACGAGTTACAGAAAGTTGCCCCAATCAAACGATGGGAACGCCTACCGAGTCAGATCTGCGCCCCCTTCTTTGGATAATCTGGACATGAAAACCCTACCAGCGAGGCCTGTTGTATATCGTATACGAGGGTGCAGTGCTGCATGCCTTGGACTCGAGGCAGAGATCCGGACATGAGGCCTTGAGGCACTCGCTCAGGGGCTGTACCGTACACAGAAGTCACAGAAGAGCCAGACTGTGATCCAAGTCGCCGTTGTTGCCTCGTGCATAACGTTCCCAACGGGGGCAAATCGCTGCGCCACGCCACGCCACTCGACCTAACCCATTGACGGCTGGCTAACTTGAAGAATACATTCCAACGAGTAGCGAGTTCCATCCTTTCACCTGCTGGGGACATATCTCAACCTTGGCAAACTCGTCTTGAACAACTAGTCGTCCTTGGAGTCCTCACAAGCCGGCATCTCGGTCGTCCGAGTCGTATATCCATCTATTGCTCACCACCCACCCGCCGCCATACTAAATACCATCTACCATCCAAACTCTTCATGACTTCATACATCGCCAACCGATTGTGGGGTGGTGGATCCTCAACGCCGAAACCAACTAAGCCGAGACCACTCACTCCCAAGCTTGAGACCCAACACGCAGAATACCCCCCACCTCATCAGAGTCATCACCACGACTGGGAGGATGTACACCCTCCCATATCCGCCTCCTCCGTGTCCCCTGACGCTGACGAGGCTAGCTATGAGCGCCTCGGGTACAGCCAGGTGGATACCGCCGATCCTCAACGTCTTATCTCGGGGTTACGAGAGGAAAACAAATGGCTCATCCAACAACTTGATGAGGTGGTCACTGCCAAGGCAAAGCTTGAAGCGGAGAAGGAAGGATGGGCGAAGAAAGGGAAGGAGTTGCGTCATGCTAGCCGTTCTGAGAGGGACCGGGAGAGGAACGGCTCGTCTACCCAGGCATATCTGGGAAAGGAACGGGAAAAGGACACCACCACGGCAGACGTCCTGAAAGAAGAAAACGACAAGCTCAAAACTATGCTCCAACGGCAAACTCAACAGCTCGAGCACGCATCCAACGAAACCAAGCGCATCCGCAAGGAAAGAGACGCTCTTGTGGGGACGCACGAGAAGGAGATAGAGGGCTGGAAAGCGAGCTCCCAGCAGCAGGCTCAGCACATCGAGCATCTCTCAGCCGAACGCGAACGGTTGAGGAAGGAGTGGGAGACTAAGGCCGCAAATCTCACCGCAGAGATCGAGAAGTTGAAGCTGACGCACTCGAAACAGTCTGAGGAGACCAAGGCTGCGCTCGCCGAAGTAAACCGTGATAGGAGAGTAACACACTCGGAGCTGCACAAAGCGAGGCAATCCCTAGACACGTACGCTTCTGAGCTAGATAGGAACGTTTTCGAGGTCGGGCAGCTCCGCAGGGAACTGTCGAGTGCGAAAGAGACTCACGCGAAAGCAACGGAGCTCAGGCAGCGGTTCGAGGCCCAATCCAAAGAACTCAAAATCGCACGAGACGAGTCGTCAGCGTTGAAAAAGGAGTTCAATCAAATCTCGACGCTCCTCGAGGACCGTACCTCGGAGCTCAAAGGCGCCCAGAGCTTCCTCACGACCGCTGACGCCTTCTCAGGCTCCGAAGTCACCAATACCCTCCAGAGGCTCAACGCCGAAGTGCTACAAAGCACTGCGTTTATGGCTGAGTCCATGGTGGAGTTGTTCGTGCCTTCAGTGACGAAGCTAGATTCCAGGACGGACGATCAGGTAGCGGGGGGTAAACGTGTGTCCGCAGTAATTGGAGGCGCCATTGTCCACTTCTTGGGGACGAAGAAACACAAGGACGACCCTATTTTGATTCAGATTGCGTTCCAAGCGTACTTGACTTATGTCTTGCGCTGGATCGCGGCCGCTTGGATCATCGGGGGAGAAGAGGACCATAATCAGTTCATCGATACGATTTACCAGAGCGTACGTGAACAAGGTGAGTTTCTGCCGACTGCTGATCGCAGGACTCACTGACGGAATATGAACCCCACTCACCCACCAGAGGCCCAAGCCATAGCCGGCCGTTGGCGCGCCCTCACCCGCGCACATGTCCCCCACACCCGATTTGACGAATTCCAACTGACCTCACAAATGGCCACCAAGGCCATTTCAGGGCTCTCCGACATCCTCCTCGCCGCTGGGTGCACCGCACCCAAATCCGACATCGTCTCAGGCCTCTCATCCAAATTCACAGACAAGATCTCGTTGCTCGTTTCTCTCGCTATACGCGTAAACAAGATCATTGGGGAGGACGTCACTTCTGGAGATTTGGAGGTGTTGGCAGTGCCGCCTGCGACAGCGTTCGATGGGACGACGATGGAGGATTCGTACGATGACGAGAGCTCCCCGAGTACTAGGGGTAGAATCATGCCCAAGGTGTTGTGTGCGACGGATTTGGGGTTGAGGAAGAAGACGAGGGTGGGGATGGTTGGTGAGAAGGAGAAGCAGTGGGAGATCAAGATGTTGCTCAAGCCCAAGGTGGCGCTTGAGTCGGTTGTTGATATTATGGATGAGTGAGCGTTGCACGACCGTCTTCCTATCGATCGGTTGAGTAATGGTTTTTCTCGTATATCCGTTTCTTTTCTTTGTATTTGTATTTGTGCGCCTTTCGTGGTGCCGTGTTTGATGATAAAATGTGATCCGTGATCCAAATTGATTGTAGCGAGCTCGCTCCCGTGGAAGGCTTCCCTTGATGTATCACTGGTAGCGCTGTGAGGTTACTCAAGCTAAGTGCTGGACTTCTTCAACTCGCGTCGCATTATTATAAGTTGAAGCCCCAGTGAATATACAACACGGCTTCCGTAGAATCCGTACCGCACGCTCCAGGCTATCGCACAGACGCAGTGGGCCATCGAAATAGTTTTCGAGGGCCGAAGCCAAGTCCAAAGACGCGGAAGAAAACAGGAAGCCCGCATAGACACTCGCCTGCTAGTCTACAGTGACACCCATCCCTCTCAGGTCATTCTTCGCATCGTCGATTTCCTGTCAATAATCAGACGCGTCAATCCGTCAGGGCAGGATCGAAGAAACAGAGGCTGTGAATACTCATACGGAGTTTCAGAACGCACCTTCAGAAGCTCATGATATGCCTCGGGGCAATCCCTAAATGTGAACACCCCCCAACCGAGATTCCAGAGGGAGTACGAGCCAAAGGCGACGAGTAGCCACCATGGAATCTGTGGGAGTCGTCAGTCTGGATGCACGCGACATGGACGCGACGCGACGGTTCCGGCGGGTGGGGTATGAAAGAACAACGATGACAATGACATACGAGAGGAAGTATTTGCGCTGAAACGTCGGCTTCGATTAGAGGGATTGGTATTACTGAGAAGAGCGCCAGGAGGTAGAAGACGAGGAATGTTGAGGTGTATGCTGCGACGCGGTGTGCACGAGCCATGTGTGAAGGAGAGGCTGGATTTGATGGAATGAATG